>PNEQ01004220.1:23592-34610 GCA_003012365.1 Medauroidea extradentata
ACCATCTTAAGGTTTCTTTATGCAAATATGGTTAAAATTTTTTTCTTGAGGGTTGAATGTGGTTATGAGCATGGTTACATGACTTCCATATCAGACCATTGGATATGTGGAGTCCTGTTGTTTTCTGCTATCCTGTGTATGATATAGACCAGTGTGTTCTTAGTCCTTGATGTTAAAATATTTTGCATAGTACGTAATTTATAGTTGTACGTGACAATCATGTTCACAATTTAATGGCTAATTGTGTAATTGAGTGAAGAAGCACCTACAAGCACAGAAAATTGTTGTAGAAAAACGTTACGACACCGAAAGGCCTTGATGGACTCTACGGAACGACGCAAGTCTCGGCGTCACTCGACAGGGACAGCCCCTGTGTCCAATCCTACAAGACTGAACCATAATGAGGATGGAGACTCCTCCAGCTCACGTTCTTCCCCTGGCCTGGAGGACTCCCTGGGAGTGCAGCTGAATGGCAGCTATAAGGATAATAAAGGTCAGCATGGACACCTTTTTATTGGTCGCATCTTCTCTGTTCATTTAAAAAGTTTTTTTTCCAAAAGTAATACAGTACATTTTTGTGTACTTTTCTTTGCTTTGTAAATGCTTATAATGTTTTTTTGCAATTTGTCATGTTACAAACGCAAATATAGATTTTATTCACAACAAAATATTGCATGTGTTATTTGTGTAGGACACTTCTGTGTTTCGAATAACGGAGCAGTAAATTAGTAACAGTACATAATTTACATGCATTACATTTACACTGTAACTGTAGACGTCCAATGTTTTTGCTCGCTAATTTTGCACAGGTAGAAACAGTAGTACCTAACTTAACACTAACATACATATTAGCAATAAAATGGAAGAACCAATTTTCTAAACTGTTTTTACACATTTTTGTGATGATATTTTGCACACCAATTATTTTTGAATTTTTTTTTATTAAAAAAAAAAATAGAACTTCATAAATCTTTCTGAAGTTGTATATACTTTTTAGTTACTTTTACTTAGATGTAGTATATAAACTTATTGATTCTACTTTTTTTTTACATTATGACTTTTTTATTTATTATTTTTATTTTTAATGTGTTAATTTATTAATGAGGAAAGCTTTAAGTGTGAGACAGTAAAAAAAGTAGTTTATTTTTTATGCCATTGAAACATTCTTTTGTGGGCATAGCAAGGTTTCTTTAATGTGTATTGCAAAATCAAACTTTCTAATTCTAAGTTAATTAACTGTTTTGCAACTAGTGTACTGTCAGTTGTAGTTGAATTCCACAGTTCTTTAAATGCTATTGTGCAGCAATGTTGATTTTCTATATAATTTGTAGTTTACATCCTTGTAACTAAGCATGGAACCAAACAGCATTGGATTGCTCCAAAAAATTTACTGATGTATTGAAGAAAGCATATTTTGTCATGTGTTAATTTATTTTTTTGTTTTGGGAGAGAGGGCTTTTAAACAAACTTTACAGGGTGTATTTACAACAGCAGTGTCAGTATATTTACAATAACGCAATAATTATTTCTTTGAATAGTTCTTGCAGTGGGGCTAAATGATCAAGTGAAATATTTTGGACACACAAATTTAGAGCACTATGCTGTCCCATAAAATCAGAAGTGAGACAGCAGAAAAATTGGCAGAGTTTGGCTATAGTCAATACATAAATAAATAAAATACATACTGTAAGACATGAAAAATCCGTAAAGAAATTATCTGAGATCATAGAAATAAATGAAATAAAAGTATCAAAGCTTATAATTAAACAAAAGGAAAACCTTAAAAACAGAGGACACCACAGTACAAACAATATTAAGGTGACAAAAACTATTGCTATAATAAATCACAACAATGTGTCAGTGGTTATTGTAGGTTGTTTACAAAATGACAGTTCAGTTAATCAAAGGTAATTTATGCTCTAAGGAAATTGTGAAATTCAAAGTTATTGAAAAAAAATAAATTTGACGTTACGTTTCCAAAACCAATATTTATTTTCCATCCTTAAAACTTTCCTCCCAGGCCTTAAACAAATAATTTTTTTTTGTGGTAGGAATGTTTGTATTTTTAATCCATATTTTTTGATATTGTGATTTTTTTATAGAATTTTTTAAAAATACTTTTCAATATATGTATTTTTGAATGAATGATGAGCAATTACAAAATTTTTAAGTTTTTTATCAGAGTTTTTCTTGCAAGTTGTATTACTTGCACCCAATAATATTCCATTGTCCCACATAGTAGTAATTTGAAGCATCCTTTTATTAAAAGACAGTTTGCAGAAGCTTCTAATCTCGCTAATGTTGCTTGTGCCATTGCTTGTGTGCATGAGTGAGTGGTGATGTTGTAGCTGAAGATGCAGGTGTGACGCCAGCATTGCGGCGGCGTCGAGAGCGAGCCGAGAGGCAGCGCAGCTTCATTCGGGAGCAGCAGGAAACAGCTGCTACTCTCAAGGCCAGCCTTAACTCTGCTGACAATCAGACAGAGGAGGGTACGAATTGAGATCGTAATGTTACATTTTGTTTTCTGAACAAAGACTTCTACAGGTTTATGTATTCTTCTTGATTCTTCAATATGTTAAAATCATTGTACATTTCTTATCATATGACATTATTTTCAGCACATGCCACCGTCTTCCGTGGCCATTGGTCCATTTTAAACGTGCTTTACTTCTTTACTGTTTCTGCATTATTTAATTGACTGGTCAATTCTTTTTCCATTATGTATTCATAAATGTAAAAATTCTGGTTCTTGATCTTTTGGAGTCTTGTGTAGTTTCTGGAATCTAACACATTTACATTCTTACCTTTTTTAATACTATAATGTTTATTGCAGTAACTAATACAGGTATGAAGTGATAGCCTAAAAATGTAATTCTCATTGCTAATTGGTTTATGGTATCTTTAATTGTAACATACTTCAAAGGGCAATACATTCATTCTGATGACCAGTTTTTACTGACAGTATTTCTAACCAAGTTATAATTTTATAATTTCGAAGTACCGTTTTACAGTTATTGCAAAATATTTTTCGATGAAAAATCTATCTATGCTGTACACTACAAGAGTTATTGCTTTTTAAATTTTGCAAATAAAAAATATAATTAAGCTCACATACTAATAGGTGGATTTCTTGATTTTATAATTTTTTCTCACTTTTTGGGTGCATGTTTTTCAGTAATTTACTTTGGAAAGTGTTTTTTCATTCTATATGGCAAGCAACTGTGAAGATAATACGAAAATTTATTTATTTTTCAATTAGTTATGTTTATTCACTCCAGCCACATGAAAAGTGACATTTCTAATAGCAATTGTTGTTATATATCTCTTTTTGTTTTTATTGTTTTATTTTTTATAACTCACATTCAGAACTATCTTTGTATTCTAATATCTCTCACAGTTTTCTCTATTGTCTCCATTGTCACATCCTCGCTCGCTGTGTAACCTTCACACTGTCACTTGCACTGTGATCTCATGTTACCAACTTGACCATACTCACAACAATATCAGTAGGTGGTGTCTGACTTTTGCAATTTTTACCATTAATGATAATAATAATAGTAATAATAATAATAATAATAATAATAATAATAATAATAATAATAATAATAATAATAATAATAATAATAATAATAATAATAATAATAATAATAATAATTCTTACAGCTTTTGCTTAAACGAAAAATTTTATTCTTTCAAGCAAAAATTAATGTAATTTTGGCTAATCAAAAAGACTTTGATTAGTTAAAAATATATTTTGCACAAAAAAAATATTTTTGTATATAATTTCTTGTTAACATACAGTATACATTTTGTGTCACACAGGAAATCAGAGGCTCTGCCAGAGGCTTGCCAATGGGAAGCATGAGGACAACGAGTCTCGGTCTAACAAACTGAATAGAGTATCAAGCAGGAAGGATCTGACTCCTCTCATGAACGCAGTCAACAAATTGGATTCAGAGAGTGATGCAAAATCAGCAGACACAAATGGAATGTTCAAAAAGCCATGGATGTTGTCTATGATGTACGGCAAAAGTATCGAAGACAGTGAAGCTCCAGAGGATGACCAAACTTTTGACAATGAGAGAGACGACTCATCCGAGAGAAAGAAGTTGTTGCAGCTGAAGAGGGAAAATACAGTCAAAGACCTGACCCAGAAACTTGCCAGTCAGAATGGCTTGGGTGGCGCAACGGATGACGGGAACAAGGTGACTGGTAGGATTGGTGACATGACGGGGCTCATCTCGAAGGCCAAAGAAGGTCTTGAAAAGTCCAAGTCTAAGGCAGATGTCCAGAAGAGTCCTACTGGTGAGAATGTGCCAAAATTTGAAGTTAAAAAATCAGAAACTGAACTACACTGGGAAGAGCTTGTTAAAACAATGAAAAGGCCCCTCTCATTGTGTGATCTCGACTTCACCGACCTTAGAAGTGATGACGAAGTTGATATATTGTCTCCGACACACATCACCAATGGTATACCTCCACCTCCACCTCCAGTTCCAATCGTCCGAGGTGGAGCTGCCCCACCGCCGCCTCCGCCTTCTGGCAGAATGAATTCTGTAGTTCCTCCACCCATGCCAACCATGGTCAACGGTTCTGCCTCCATTTACAGTGCAAACTTGCGACATCAACGGACTTTTGGTACTGAACCAGTTAGCCCTACTAAAACTTCGCCAAACTCACAGAACATAAAGAAAACCAAGAAAACTGTGAAACTGTTCTGGAAGGAGGTACGGGATGATCCCATCATCCTGGCTAAGCTGCAGAACTCTGGCATGATCTGGGATGAGCTCAGTCCAGTCATAGTTGACACTCAGAAACTGGAACATCTGTTTGAGTCTCGAGCAAAAGATCTGATAACCAAGGTAAGATACTACAAATTGGCATGTTTATTGTTCTGTCATTCCTAATTTTGTCACCATGTCAATTTTATTATAAAAGTAATCAAATAATTCTGTTTTAAGTAACTGAAATTACTGTATATTGTACTAAAATAGAGCATCATTTAAAAATGTACAGTGATATAAGTTAATTTACTCTTACATGTGTAGCAATAAAACTAATAATAACTGTTCAGATAGTTAATGGTAAAACAATTTTACGTGTAGGACTACAAATCTTTTTAAGTATGATTAGTGAAAAAACAATGTTTTTTTTTTGTCGCAAGTACAATCTTAAGTACCTAATGATTTAAGGCAAAAATATTAATAATTAGAACTATTTGCATGTCTCGCATGATCATTCTGTAGAAATTTCCAAAATCAAGTAACTTTTTATCTCTTACACCAATGCTGAGAGCATGCCACGAATGTAGCTGAAAAAGCAGTGTAATTTATTTATGTTGTTAGCTAGTGTATTATATTAAATCACCAATTTCAGATCCTACCAACACTAACTACCTTTATCTATGTGGATATGTAGCTATTTCACAATTTAGCTAATTGGCCATCAAGACTCATAAGTCTGTAACTTTTTTTATTAATAAACTATGTGTAAATAATTACGTTATTAACCAGCCTTTGTAAATATAGTGCTTAATGGAACCTAGTGAACTAATTTAATTATTCTTTATTAGTTATGGTTCAACCACAGAAGCTAAAAAGACATTTGACAGTCTTCCCCATATATTTTGCTTTATTTCTTTATTTTTCCTTGGTGCATTTTACAACTATCTAGGTACGGTAATTAGATTCAGCCAGTCTTTGAGGTGAGTAACAGCGACAGCACAGTCAGCTCTGATGGGATTATATAAAGCCCAAAATGTAAAATGATTGTGTATAATACACTCAAAAGTTTTTTACAGTTTAATCTATGTAGCTGATTGGAATTACTCTTTTGTACATAACTGCCACATACAAGCCTTTCCTTTATCAGCATTTCTCATGAAGTCAAGGTAACTGATTCTTGACAAGTATAACTAGATTTGTAGATTTGTTGTACAATACCTACTTATGTGACACTACAAACTTTGTACATTGAAGTTTATTTAATACATGGAAGAGCACGTATTCTCGTTTATTTTCAAACACTATGGTAAATAAATTTTTTTAACAAATCAAATTTACACATACATGTACAGTAATGATATATTGTACTTCATAGAATAAAGTTACTATACATTCAATAAGTTCTGCTTTATGAATAAAAATATTGTTCATCATGCAAAAATACACAAATCCAAAATCCTTGATGTTTTCTGTAGGTTGTGCATGGAATTCAAAAGTGTTAAGTATATTGTAAATGTTTCATGGAAAATTAAAAAGCATTACAGTAACTGCAATAACTGGTGAATAAAATGTTATATTCCTTAATTAAAATCTGAAGTTTGGTCCAGATTCTGAGGTTGAGCTAGACTGTTATTAAATTTGTTTTCTTTCTGTGCTTTTTGCAATAAGGCTAGTTCATGAAATGCTTGCTCTGTACTTTCTATTTGATTCTGCATGCACTTCTCTACAACATAACTTCTTTAGTATCACACTGTGCTTGGCTTTATCGCTAGGCTAACAGCTATATTAAATTTTAGGCTCAAATTAATACTGTGTTGTTTAGTATGTATGTTATGCTGGTTCAAAGATACGTTCATAAAATATAAATTTGTACAATTCACTGTGAATGTTTACTACCCAAATTTTTTTGCCAAACTTGATACCGTATCTAGTAGCAGATCATTTTGTTATAATCACATTTCAATCTTTTATATAGATATATGTAAAATATTCTGACTTCTTTTTGCATTTGTGTTTAATTTTCATGTCTGCTGGTTATTTAATGGTGATTTTTTATTGTAAAAATTAATTCAATTTGGTTTTGTATTTCGTAGTACCAAATAGCTGTGTTTTGTGTACTGTACTCTTATTCTATTATGTGGAGAATATAATTGTGCAGCCAGGCCAGCTTCAATAAATATTAAAATATTTTGCAGTATATTACATAAAACATAAGAAAAACTTGACCAGTTACAGTTACAACATTTGTTGGTATATAAATGTACAGTATGCTATATATTTATGTCCCCTAAACTAACAAACCATAGGTATGCACAACATTAAGTTTACGTTGACCCAAGATATGAAATAGAGGAAGATCCAGAAACCATTCTAGAGAGGGAGGGGGGGGGGGGCAGGTTGAAGTCTGTAGTGATAGGTTAGTAAAATGAGCACTGCGCTGTAGATCACAATCACAGATTTGCCTTTTAAAGCAGAGTGTCCAGTGACCCTCCCCCAGGAAAATATTGATTTTGTGTTGATAATTGGGCTATTTAAGCTGTTTTCCAATATGAACACTGAAAAAAAAAGTTTGGTCGCTACTAAAGCAAGAAAACAAGGCTTCACACACTGCCACTGGGCGAAGAAAAAATTCTAGAATTCATTTTAATGGCATGTTGAAATGTCCAAATGTGCATGTGCATGGCTTAACCTTGAAGTTGGGACAGTGAAACAAAACCACAACACATACATTTAAAAGCTTATATTTAATACATAAAATTGATTTTATGGAGAATATTTTGTTTTCTTCTTTAATGCTTGAATAAGAAATTAAGACCATAGTCCCTTTCTTTATGAAAACTGCTTAAATAGCACCATTTTACACCTTCAACAGTTTTTGCCTGTTGGTCTTTGGCTTTTCTGCAAACCAGGTTCCACTCAGCATTCTTGTGCCCAACTCAGTAATGAGGCATAGAGGAGCGTAACAAAGGATAGGAGAGAGAGTATGGTAATAGCTAGTGGGTGTGGGCTGTCTACTTCCAGCTGTCGAGTGTATAAGTAGATTTAAAGCTGTGAGGATACATAGTTTTAAGATGCGTACAGGCAAAAGTCTGCCTGTCGCTGTAGGGTTTGCAACCATGTATAGGGAACTCAGGCAGGAGATGTCTTTGAGCATCTCCCAAGCCTCTGTGCATGAGAGTTATCTCAGTTTACCCTTGGACAAGTGACGGCACCGTTCGTAGTCCAGGGATGGGTCGTTCTCTGCTGACCCTCGCTTTACCTCGTTCCTCAACTGCTCCTGATGTCTGTTACAATGAGCACAGCAGAGGCGTCCACAAACTATGTTTACCCGACTGCTCACAGATTTTTCACTGGAAGGTATTTGAACCCAGATAGGATTTCCTGTGTCCCTTGCATGGTGGCAGTCTATCTGAACGACCTCCTAGCCAAACGCTATTGAGAACTCGTGGTGCCACGGTTCATGTCCCTGGTGACACAGAGAGGCCTTGAAGAGGCATTGTAGATTGCACAAAGTTTAATAACAGGATGCAAGGAAATTAAAGATAAAATGGCCTGAAGAGATAAGAGGTGAGAAATAACAGTGCAAAATGGTGGTTTATTTGTAACAGAACTAGAATCACCCTTGTGTCACAGGTTGAAGGCTGAGAAAATGTTGAGCTAAGCTGTTGTATTTGGAGCACGTCTGGAAAGTACCTACAGAGTCATTTTAAAGACACTACAGGTAACGCAAACAGTCTTTTGAGTGTTAACATGGGTACCAAACCCATTAAGCATGGTGAATCACCCCAAACAAACATTTTACTACTGGGGTGTTAGCAAGGTGTGCCAGACCCAGTTATGTCAAGGAATCACTTCACAGGATCCAGATGACGTGGTAGTCCATCAAATAATCATTTTCTCATTTTTTTTTATATCAGTTGCAACTTGTGCAGTTTCAGCATTAAAGTAGGCTTGGAATTTAGAATCATATCTCTGGCACAGTTCTGTACCGGTAATCTCCTTGAAGAGGGCTGACTGGTGTTAATACGAAACATGTTCATTCTGTAGACTCTAAACCTCACGTGACTTACTAGAACTGCTGGATTTCTATCAGAACCTTAAATGTGTGTGTTTTTGTTGGTAATTATTTGGTTTCATGTTTGAATGTTTATACTCTTCGCAGTATAAATTTTTCTGATTTAGACATTTTTACTCTGAGAAAGATGCCTGGTAGCTGTATTGTGTTAACCTTTAAACCATTCTGACCTCCTGGAAAAACTGGTATCTCTGTAATCTTGTTTATAGACACTTATCTCAGAAGAGAAATGTCAAAATCTGGTGAAACTTTATTGTATAGATTACAGAATTATTATACAGCATATCTTTTACATAAGCTGCCAAAACGTACATCACACAGATCTTAACTCTGTGCACTTTTTACAGACAATTAGAGAAGTTTTTTTTGTAAAAATTACAGAACATCTTTAGCAAAAATTAATTGTTAACTAACAATTTTGAAATAATAAGAAATGAGTAAATTTATTTTATTAGGTTAACTTGTGTGGCTGGTTCTGTATGTTTTTATAAAACTTGTAGCTAAAAACAACCAATATTCTAACCTAGTGATTCATCACTCATCCAAAATACCATATGCATTTATTTTCTCTAACATAGATTTTTTTTTACATTTAAGTTAACTAATTCTGTGGCACAAAAAAAAGTTCTGCAGGTAAAGGTGTACAGCGTAAAAATTTTGGTGGTCGGTGGCTAATGCTTTATGTCAGGTTCTTGGTAAATGTTAACTAAATATTAATCTGTTTTATCTGTAATGGTTTCTGTTATATATTCAAGCTGGCTTTTGGTGCTCATCTGTTGCTTATTAATCAAAATTTTTATATTTTTTTTTCCATTTTTCTACCCATTTTTGAATGGTCACCTCTCGAATGGCATGCTGGCTGTTTTTGCAGGAGGTGAGTAATGCAACATATTTTTTGGTGACCATTTTGTAGTGATTTTCAAAACTATTTTTTAAACCTTTTGCTGTAGAATGTGCAAAGTTATGATGCATGTATTACTCAAATCTTTTGTCCAGAAAAACTTTTATTTAATGTAAAATGGTTGTGGTACATTTGTATTTGCATGTTTGTGTACATACAATAGTTAAATTTTGTAATGTACTGTTTACAAAATAAATGACCGTCCTATGTAATATTGTTGTACAAATATTTATGTGGAATGATCACATTTATTTAATTTTACATACAATTTTGCATGAGTAACAATTTTTATGTAAAGGTTTTGAGTTGTTTGTTTTTGAAATAAATTCTAAATTTAATGCAAAATTATAAACTTTCTATTCTGTGATGTCTAGAAACAACAAGAACTGAACAAAAGCAAAGAACTGATTGTGCTTGATCACAAGCGCTCCAATGCCATCAACATCGGCATGACAAAACTACCTCCTCCTCGGTCCATCAAGACTGCAATTCTAAAAATGGATGCAACAATTATGAACAGAGAAGGAATTGAGGTAAGTAGTACCTAAAACTGTGAATGAAATTCTTTATTCAACATATTTTCTGGATATTTTTTTAAAACTCATCACTGAAGTTTCATTAAGTTGATTTTGTCCTATCATTATTTTTCTAATTGTAGTTGTTAATCAGTTTGATTTTAATACAATTTTAGTGATTATTTAAATGTTTGTATTTTTGTTTGCTTAAGTAAAATTAGTAATTTCTTATGTCAGGCAGAAGAAACTGTAATTATAAACAACAATTTGTAATTTGTAGTTAAATACAGTATGAGTAAATTACTCTAATTAAATGTTGACATTTGCCGACAATGTGAAATTGTAGCGGTACATTGCTTGTATCACCATCACATGTAACTAACAGCTGTCTGTGACCTAATACATAGGTAACAGATGTCAGTCCATTTATCTTTAGTCTGTGGTGTGCAACTCTTCAGGCATAAAATATGTTGCATGTTTTTAAGCAGTGTGTCATGTAAGTAATAACATGTCCATTTTTTTATTATCTTTGGCCTTCAGGCAACTGCAGTTAATGTATGTTAATTTCAATTACGAACCATACATTAAATTCACTATTGTTAAGTGTTGTAATAAACGGAATCGTTTACACATCTCACGAGTACAAATAGGAAGAACACTTGTAAATCAAGAACTCTCCTTCTGAATTTACTTCCTTTTTATTACATCTTTACTACCGTTCGCGCACACAGTTACATGGCAGCCATATTCTCCTAGACTAACTACTCTAGTCAAAAAAGGTTAATACACACACTCACATTACT
>PNEQ01004220.1:44150-58350 GCA_003012365.1 Medauroidea extradentata
GCACAAGCTGTAAACTGTGTAAGCCAGTTTAACACAAATCCAATTAATTGTCATTGGGTGGCAGTCAAACGCATCTTCAGATACCTAAATGGCACAAAATATCTGAGGCTACAATACGACCGAAACTCCAGTCCAGAAATATGTACCTTCAGTGATGCAGATTGGGGCAGTGAAAACAACGGGAGACACTCTGTGACTGGTTGTAGTTCTAGATTCATGGGGGGTCTAATCTCCTGGCACAGCAAAAAGCAAAGGACAATGGCACTGAGCACAGTGGAGGCAGAGTACATTGCACTCAGCTTCACTGTACAAGAGATTCTGTGGCTTAGAGCACTGAAGAGAGAATTGCAACCCCAGGAGATTGGACCATCCATTATCTACTGTGATAACAAGGGCACCATTTGTCTATCAAAAAATGAGGTTATTAGTCAAAGGTCCAAACACATAGACATCCGCTACCATTTCCTGAGGGAACATGTCCAACAAAAGACAATCCAAGTGAGTTACTTGCCAACAGAACAAATGGTATCAGATATATTGACAAAACCTTTATGCAGGGAAAGGCATCATAAGTTTTTGAGTGAGATGGGCCTTAGTGTGTTTCATTTTGTTAAGTGTTTTAATTTTCTCCTTTCTTGTAATAATAATTTAAAGGGAAGTGTTGGGAAGTAAATTAAGTATTGGTAACATTTCATGTATTGAAGTTGCAGGCCCTGTTTCATGCTACTTCTTGTCAGAGGAACCAAAACACTGTTCTATTTTGTATGTATGTTCACGATGGTGAGTAGTGGTCGGCGCTAGTCCGAAGGGAAGCAAATTAAATCAGTTACGAACAAAGCAGAGTCTTTTAATTAGTACCGTCCAACATAAAGTAATTAAAATTTTCAGTGAATCCCCCCCTTAACTAACTTGTGACGCAGTACTTGAGTTAGTTGCCACAGCAGAGGTTGAGTAGTGCATATGCCATTTCACAAACTATGTATGTGTCTGGTGAGGATCCTTGGCTCTGCTCTTGTTGGAGCATAAAAATTATAACAAGTTTGGGTTAATAGAAGCTGTCGTGGAAATGGCATCTTTGCTCACAGAAATAGCCTTAGCCTTGTGTAGTTGCAGAAACAGCATTTCTAGTGGTGGATATGATAGCATCTCAAATGGCTGCCAAATGGGATTGACGCCTTTTGTGAAGCATTGAATTTTACTCAAAGGTTGTGCAGATAAAGTAAAAGTCCTGGTCAATCCTGTGAATAGGGACCAAAGTAATGATAAGTTTGTTACAAAGTTAATGCTCACTTTTTTTTTACTGAACAAGAACTTGATTTATTATTTTATTTGTGTAACATGCTTTTATATTTATAAAATATGATTACATTACACTATTAGCAGCTATAAATTGACATGTTTCCTATATCATGTGATGTGTCTTCCCTGAACATGATTTTGACCTCTGAACAAGGATATTCTGAGGTTGAAGTCTTAGGCATCTGCCAAGTTTTGCCTGTTGGCCTAGCCAGTAGTTCACTATTTGTCATAACTTTTGGTAATTGGGAATAGGGTTGAAATGCTAGTTATAAGGATGGAATGGCAGCAAGGATAGTAGGCTGGTTGTCAGTATTGTCTAGTTGTGGGTAAGTTGTTTGAAGAGATTATGCAATGTTAATGCTACACTCTCTTTATTTGTAAGAAGTGTAGGATGCCTAACTTACAGTGGAAGTAAAGAGATATTTGAACCTCACAAATGCTAGTGCTCAAATAACAGCAACAGTTAAAATGCTGGCCATATTAGGTAGTGTTTGTAATAAAGTAGTGGCGAGTGTTAGTACACATGCATTGACACAATCATTCAGGATAGCTACAATTCCATGATTTTGTCAGTAGGCATGCATAAAAGTTATGGCTCTTACTGTGCATCGAGGCAGCACTTCATTGCTCCAGACAGCTGGTCCCACCTGAAAAGGTCCACATTTTCTAAGTTCATTTTCTCAAAACAATTCACTAGAGGGTGTTGTGACAAAACAACATTTTTTCCAAAATTTTCCTTAATAATTTGAACATTTCGATCCACATGTTGTACCTCTCTATCCTGTTCATTAACCTTTACCCAAATGTTTTCTACTTCTTCATTAATTTGGCCTAACTGTGTCTCACGTCTCTCCACTATTTCCTGTGCCCTTGACTGTTTGGTTTGTACCTCATTTACCTGTATTTGCAAGATCTGTTG
The DNA here is from genome assembly GCA_003012365.1 of Medauroidea extradentata. Lineage (NCBI taxonomy): Eukaryota > Metazoa > Arthropoda > Insecta > Phasmatodea > Phasmatidae > Medauroidea > Medauroidea extradentata. The sequence continues at coordinate 46,369 of PNEQ01004220.1, forward strand.
TGTCTGTTCCACATAATTTACCCTGTTTTTACATGCTTCAATTTGTTTTGTAACCCCCAATTTTTTTTCTCGTTTCCTGATATTTATTTTTTAAAATTATGATTTTACCTTCAAACAGGTTTTCTAACCTAGTCCGTTGGGTAACAATCTTAGAGTACAAATTCTCTAACCTTTCTCTAACTTGTTCCTGGAGCTCCTTACCCCGATCCTTCAGTTCCACTCCTTGATTGTTAACATGTTCAAGTATACCATTTATTTCTGTTAATTTATATTCAAATTTAGCACCCAATTCCTGCAGTAAAAAAAAATTTATTTTGACTTTGACTACTTCCCATCCCTTCATGTGATGAAGAATTAGGTGAATTTAGTGGGTTATCAAAACCCTTAAACACTTCGTCATCACTCATACAGTGATTTTAGACAAACAAAATAAATTTTAACACTAACAATCTAAATAACCTTTTCATTACACTTTACACTGTTAAACACAAATGTTAACAAAAATTACTGTCTAACAATGACTTGCGATTTGAGGCGTATCCCTTGATGTTCTCTGCCACGTCGTCCTCGGGTTTGTAGGTCTTCCCTGGGCCTGCTTTGGTTTCTTCGGTACTTCCACACACAGTCAACAGTCGTCTCCTTGCAGAAACAGCCATCCTCGTCGTGTTTCAATTCCTCAGTCACCGTCGCACTTACCGCGTTGGGCTGCCAGTTGTCGCACACCGGACTAGCTCTCACTGTCGAATCTAATACTCATACTCTTGCTGCACTTGTGCCGCCAGTTATCGCAAGCCCAACTCGTACGTGTACTTTTACCAATTTTCTTCTGATAAACTTAGGTTGTGCAATTAAAATTTAGGTAAGTAAAATCTGGATGTTATACAACAAGTCTACTGTTTTAACTAAAACCAGGCATCACTATGAAATAAATTAAAATAGTTTGACTCGTATTCTTGACTCATTTTTAGAAAGTTTAGAACAAAGTTTCACAACTACTCACAGCATTGCAATACACAAATCAATGGCTTGGGCACTCAGTAACTTACAATTTAAGGAATAAGCTGAAAAAAACATCTAGAAACAAACTGTAGAGAACAAATTTAGCACCGATGAAGTCCAAACTAGGATCATAAAGTTCCCACGTCTTAATAAACAAAAGAAGAATACTGGGTGTTGAATACCACACCCAGACGCCCTAATGGCCACATGAACAGGTGGAAAAAACAATTTATAGAGTTCAAATGAGTCCAAAATGTGTTTGAAAGAAATAACGACCGCGGGCGATACCTGTGCATGTTAAGTTGCCACTCCAATTAAGTTCTCTACATACTTGGGCTCCCGCCCTACACTAGTTTCTTCATGATTTTCAAATACACGGACCGGGGTTACACCCTATCAGAATCCGGACATCCCTTCCCGATGGTCGGGGAACAACTCTACCTAAAACAAGCGCATCGCTGCTAGCGTCCCTCTCGCCTGACCTTCACTACTGTGCTCCCATTGGCCACTCAATACATCCACCCCCTCTAGAGACAAAATTAATAACACGCCTCTTTGCTATTGGGTGTCTTGCAAACCTAGTTGTGCAATACTTACAGAGACCTCTGCTTGTTGCTACCCGGCCAACCGGCCAAAACTGGATAAAGCTAAACTATCGCACCCACAAAAAAAATGTATGCTTTTTCCTAGAGTCCCCAAAGCAACACAACACATACCCACACAAATAAAAACATGAATAATTAAGTGAATTTGTTCCTGGAGTTAAAACTAATGCTCCAGATCTCGTTGAAATTAACGTCAGCATGTATATATGAAATTACAATATGATCAGAAATACAAATACTTGAAAGAAGAAAAAAAGAAAAAATAAACAAATACATTTATCTCATACTCCCACAAAACATGCAAAACCTACAATGTTACATCGTTCTTTGCACAGAAACAAAATGATTATTGAACCAATTTTCAAACAGCGCATGTGTTACCCAGGTCTTCCAGATTATTGGCAGCTCACTCAGGTCAATTTTTGTAAACGTCAGCAGATTCTGGGAATGATAATCACCAAATGGTAAAGTTTCCGGATGTATTAGAACCAACCATAATAATGATATGATCTCTTGCAACCTTGAATCAAGGCATAGCTTAGATTTTTCTTCCTGTGAAATAAATTACAGTTCTGGCATCCGCTTCAAAAACAGATGATTTTCATTGATGTTAAATGTTTGCTAAGGCAGAAATTTACCTTCCTCTATTATTTTGGCTAGGAGTTCAGGAATTTAGTTTGCTGCTCCCGCATTTGCACTTAAACCTCATCTAAGATCTTGTTGTGGAGATTTGCTCACTTTTTAAATTTCAAACTGCTTATTGCTTCCCGATTTTACTACTGTTTTAGTGATAATTTTTTTAAAGTGTAAATGAGAGCAGCTATCAAAAATCTCTTAACAATTTTGTTTGAATTGATTTTCACTATGTTGGCAAATTTTGAAAACAGTAAATGCTATGGTTTTGGCTAATTATGAAACCAACAAAATGTTAGTTGATTGACTTCTTAGTCAGAACTTTGTAATTTCTTGTGTTGAAATAAATATCCATCACGACTGTCAGCGTCTTTTTTCCCGGCTTTTCTAAGCAATCCTCGTGCTTCTTTTTGTCTGGTTTGAGCATACATTTGTACGCTTAGATTACATTTACCCGTGAATAAACAATTTCTGCAGAGATAATACTGTGGTTGTAAACCTGTACAGGGAAGGATCTTGGCTTTTCTTCGCCCTGGACAAGAATTAAATAAAAATTTTCGGCACCATCCATGGTCTCTCTAACCCAGCACCAGCCGCAGGCAGCACTTAGGTTTCACGTGCAATAACAAGTGATACTGCTGTCTGCAGCTACTGTAATCAACAAAAGTTGAGAAGAGAGACACAGATACAGAGAGACACACACAGAGAGAGAGAGAGAGAGACAGACAGACACGTAAGCATCACATATGTGCTGCATGAGCTGTTTCCTTATCAGCTGCCACCTTATCAGAATTTACGTAATTGTGAACAAAATGAATCAGTGGGGTCATATATGTGGGTTTAGCAGGTATGGAGCCCCGCCTAATTAAATTTAACATGAAAATCCTTAACCTTGTTATCACCAGAACTCTGGTAGGTAGGGTCCTTACGAAGGTTTCATCCCAAAAAATTAGCCCTTGTACTCAACTCAGGCACACATAACCAGACAGAGTCATGCCCTGTCCAGTCAAAACGGGCTCAGTTGAGCAAATGCTGTGGATCCACGGCCAACAAGTATACACAACACATAACGGACGACACAAAGTGAGAGGTAGGTCTACCTTACGAACACAAAACATGTGAATTAGCGATGTCAAATGTATTGCTAATCTCAACTTACAGAATTGTACACTTACTCTAATATACGTTAGAAAATGCAATTCATGATTATAATTCAGGGACCTGCAGCAAGGATACAATAGTAAAAATTACAAACATAATTACCAAAAGCCTGACTCTGACCCTCTTGCCACATCGACGCTCAGATGGCACGTAGTAAACTAAAGAAAGAGAGAAAGGTAAGGCGAACAAAGAAAGCTAAAAGAACATGGAACTAATGACAAGCAAACCAAACTAGGGTATACACGCGATTGACCAAACTGAAGAAAACAACAGAACACACGACCCTATTCATAGAAAGTTAAACTTACCAATCAAACATATGCAGACGGAGCGTTGAGGTATCGAGTGGCAGGCAACCTTGCTCGGTGGGCACAGGACTCAGAGTGCCGGAGCACACGACGACAGAAAGCCAGGTAGAGGAGGGGAGGAAGATGGTCGACGGGACCTGAACATCCACGAAGATTGGCGAGGCAGCGCGGGTTCATTAAGCGGGGCACATTACAAACACTGAGGTACAGATGATAAAGTCCAAGTTTCAATGGGTGCAATAGTTATTCATAGGGTGTAGTACAGCAAATAATGGCTGAGTCGAGAGTCCAAATAGAAATAATCTAGGGGGTTCTAGCAAGGGCCTGCTATCCCAGCACACCCTTTTATGAAGTTTTCCTGGTTAATAAGCATTATTTCAGCCATTCCCATCACAAATATACTAACAGGTCTGTTACTTTTGACTTGTCCTCTTTTGCTCTTGCCTATCATGGGCAATAAATACCATAGACTTCAAGAGCCACTAAACAATTAATTTAGTTTGCAACTTTACTGCTTGTCATAAGAGTGATTTGTTATGATGCAAGGTCATCTGTAATGGAATTGTGCACATTATAACCTAGTAGTGCTTTTTTGTGCAGGTGAAAGGCTTCCAAATTGAGTACCTGGCCAAAGTGCCAGAGGTGAAAGATACTGTCCACAAACATTCACTCCTACACCACCTTTGCAACATGGTGATGGAGAAGTTTCCAGAGTCCACGGACCTCTACTCCGAGATTGGAGCCATTACCAGAGCGTCCAAGGTGGACTTTGATGAACTCGCTGCCAACATCGCCAAGCTCGAGCAAGAGTGCAAGGCTTCGTGGGACCACCTGAAAGTCATCGCGAAGCATGACATATCCATTGCAATGAAAAACAAGTAAATATTTGTGTTAACTTTTCTCTCATTGAGTTTTGTAATTTGCTTACAGCATACCATGAGGCAGCTTAATCATCATCAGTGTTATATTAGTATTTCCTTTGGCTATGTATTATTTGCTCAAATTTCTAAGTACAGTACCTAATATGGTGAACAGTTCATTTCAAAATGGTCAAATTTTTATGTCGGTGCGTTCTAAACTAAGAATTATTCATATGATGCGCATGGCTAGGGCTACTGTGATTATAAACTTTCTTTGTGATGTAATGCTGAATACTTTCATTTACTAGTTTTTAATAAAAAGTTACTTTATAGTATATACAAAATAATCTCTTTTTCTTGTCATTAATGTGTTTCAGATGTACTTATTTGGACTTAAAAATATGGTACTTTAATTAAGTTTTTGTCATTTATGTGTTACGTCTCCGAATTAAAAATAACAATCAATTTGTAATTACAATTTTTTTTTGTTCTGACCCAGTTACACTGTAAATTTTGTACTCTGCCATAGGCCTACGTGCACTGAAAAAATATTGGGAAGCAATTGGTAACATTTACAACATTATAAAAAGTTTTGACTATAATTGAACTACTGTTTTAGAGTAACATGTACTTTATTATCACGTTTGATACTTGACTTACATAAATTAATGCAGTTTTGTGAAGAACTGCATAAAAAAATGCTTATTTACGCTACACCTGACAGCAGTATAATATTAGCATTCTTCGTAGCAGGTCATGTGATACAGCTGTGAGCATCATTGTATTTCTTGTCAACTTTCTTGTAAAATTAAAATGTGGACTGTGGTTGTAGTAAACAATGTTTGCTCTGTGTTTACAGGATGTCAGAGTTTTTGGCCGATTGTGCTGAAAGGATCATTGTTCTTGACATTGTGCACCGTCGTGTTATGAACAGGTATTTTGTTCTTCACTACATGCATTTAGGCATGGTTATAAATAATGTACAAAACATTTCTAATACATATAGTAGTTGTGAGCAGTGGCCTTTCTACTTTCTGTCAGTTAAAAATTCTAGGTGCTGTGGTGGTCCCACCTAGGCAATGGGGGTTCGACCCCCGGTGGGTTCGGTCCTGAATTTTTCACATGTGGGAAATGTGACGGACATTGCTGTTGGCTGGCGGGTATTCTTGGGAACTCCTGTTTCCCCTGTCTCTCTCATTCTGTCACTGCTTCACACTCATTTCACTTTCACCACATCCATTCTTCGGGTCGGTTCAACCTTCACCCCGGTCTTCCCTCTTTACTCAATGTGACCTTGCCCAAAGGCGGGAACACATAGTAGATTTGCATTTTCGTTCAGTTAAAAATTCTCTTAACTCTGCTGTAAACAGTACCCAGATGCTATAGTGAGAGATTCTGGCATGCAAGATGTCATCAATAGGACTGGTGTGCCAACATGGTTTGGCCTCAGTACTAACTCAGTCTGAAAAATAACCCAGTGTAAAGTATATTTATAGTATAGTATATGGTAACATAAAATGCCTATGATATGAATCAACTAACCACATTTAGACATAATTTTCCAGGTATTCTTATGTCCTTGTCTTTATCACTTTTATTTTATTGCCGGTACACTGATCTCATTACTATATGCAGCACTCTTCGCTTATGGTTTTCTCTGTGTATTTCTTTGCCTGGATGAATACCAAATTACCAAAAAGTTGGTATCCTTTACTTTTGTTATTTATATTTTTGTATTTCTTTGCTTTGTAATTGCTTATTAGGTTTGTGAATCTTGATTTTGGTTCAAGCGTATCTTTACTATGTTAAATAATTCATTTTTATCTTACATTTGCCTTTAGTTTTTTGTTTTTTGTTTGAATTTTTATTGTAGTGCATCAACGATATAACATTCATATTTAGGCAAATTTGGAAATAAGAGCAACTTACGAACTTGGGAAAAAAAATTTTCGGTGTCATGAATTGGAAAAGAAGGAAAATATGGGAAGCCATTGTCAATACATAGTAATGTTTATTAAGGGTAAGAATGTAGTAGAGCTGTTGTAATAAATTGAAATTGGTGAACCTTTTTCATAAATGTTATGTTAAAAATTCTGCTAAAAAGGTACTGATTCCATGTGAAGCATGAATGGCACGACGGTTAGACTAAACTTCTGTGTTAGATTGAAACATTTCCCCATTTGTAGCACCTGATGATTTGAATAGCATTTTGTTTAGCCAATTGTAAGGTAAAACTTGTAAGTTATCTTCTCTCTTCTTGAAGTCTACCATAAAAATTAGAACTGCCATGGGTGCTCTGAGTGGTCTGAAGATCTGTCTAACTAGTGATTTTTTTTTGTTGCCAAGATTACTGTTTACTGCTTTGTCCACCAAGTGGAATCTAAGCTTGCAGGTTGTTCCTCAGGGAGATTTTAAAGATACTTCTAGCTTTTAAGTAAATCCATTACTATAAACATAAAGCAAAGCATGGTTAGACTCTATCAGTAAGCCAGAAAGTGCAGAAGTTCTTTATGCCACAGGGTATAACAATTGAAAAATTTTCAACCATTAATTTTGAAGTTCACAGAGGATTTGTGGCTCCAACATCCTGTGTGGTGTTGTTGTCACTATTGTTGGTATCACAAGTGTGTTTTAAAAGTTCACACAGTGTTTTTAAAATTATTATGTCCAGAAGTACAATGTTGTGATATTACACTTGTTACGAACCAACTAGCTATTAGAACACAGACAAAACAACTCATTGAGGCGCTATCTTGAGACAGGAACTTCCAGTGTTGCTACTGGAACTACTTGCGAGTTGGAGAGTATCCTTCCACAGTAGTCTCTTAAGTCCACATGTAGCCACACCAATCCACATATAAATACTGAAAATAGGTATGGGCCTATAAGGTATTTGTGCTATTGAAAAGGGGTAGTTTCAATAGTAGTATGTTAGCTTTCCCTCTATACTGATCAAGTATCAAATCCTTGTCTCCTTTTCTGGAAAAAGAATGTACACAAGTTTTGATACCTTATTCAGAGCTAGTAGGATGAGGGGTGTATTAAAGCATCAATAATTCATTGTGAATTTTACTAGTCTGCAGTTGAACTGAGCATTGCCGAGTTGGGACGCTCTAGCTTTTCAAGGTAGTTCTCACATTAACCCAAAAGTTTTACTGTTGTAGTCATGTAGGCTACTTCTATCTCTGAGTGGGCTCATCATAACCAAGTGATCATCCACACTATTGGAACTACATTCATTACTAGCCACTTGAGCTTATAGTTTTGAGGCTGTGAAGCACCAGCCCTGTGGCAGTGCAGGCCGCCAGGCTTCAAATTCCTGATTTGGAGGCAGCAAGCAGTTGCCATGTGCAAATTGGTGAGACTGTTGACATTAACCCTTTGTGTCCGGAGTAGTCTCACTTGCCACATTACACTTGGTGATGCAGCCTTCCAGTGACGAGTTCAAACCAACCAACCTGTCCATCCACAGAGCATTTACCACCTGGATAACATAATTAGAAACTGGAAAATACCTACTGCTATTACTGGTACAGGCCACCCTATTATAGCTCTATATTTCCTTTCGTATAAGACTCGGAGCAGATTTTTGTAAGTACGTACAACCCTGAGTTTTAGAGCCAGATACACCTTATTTTGCATTGTCTTATATCCTTGTTTCAGGCAGATTATCTGGTATTTTTTCAGACAATGCTCAGTAAAATATCACCTAGTGAACAGGAAATACCCTAAATTTTTTGTGTACCATTTACATTCAGTAATTTTATAAAAAAAAAAATGGCAAGGTTTTCAATCCCCAATTATATAATTTCTGGATAATACATCCCTATAATATTTTGTTTGGTGGAGTTTCTAAAATTCTTAACTGAACTTTACATCTCCTCGACATTGAGGACATAGAGATAATTGCACACATCTTTACATTAGGACAGGAACTAGGAAAGGAGTCAGTCACGGCCTACCTTAAGGAACCATCGCAACATTCACCTGGAGCAATTTGGGGAAACCATGGAAAACTGAAATCTGGAGGACCGAACCTGGGTCCTCCTGAATGTGAATCTAACATGTTACAATTGCACCACCTCACCGAGTCCTTGCACTTTGTCTTGGGTAATTTTCATGGCTGCATATTTATCTGTGCACCATAACCAGTAATGGACAGCCTGAAAATTCCTTTTAATTTTTGAAATATTTTGATATGGTTTTTATTTTACATCAGTCAATTTAAAATTATTTTTGTGAATGAGAACCTTCTACCCTATCACTCAATTTCTCAGCAAATTCCACTACTCATTGGCTATTTTAAGCTGATATTCACAAATATTTCACCTCGCAAAATGTGACCTGTAGTTTAATTTTTTTTTTTGTGTTTTTCAGTCACTTTTTTTGGGTGATTTGTAGATGTGTTTTTTCTATGACATTTTCAGTTCTTTCACTGAATTTTATCTATTTTAATATAAGTTGAACTATTTTAAATACAATTTTAAGTAATTTGTGAGTGGTGTATTAATAGCCTTTGTACACTTCTAGTAATACCGAGCCTTAAGCTATTATATTGCCTCAGAAGTCCCAGTTCTTAGAGGATGCCTATGTTTTACTGTAGTGTCAGGATTCCTGCAATGAAATTCTCCCTGTAACAAAGTTTTGTGCCATACGTGCCTTTAAATCTAGTAAGCTCTAGCAGGTAACACAATGTGCACTTACTTCATTACTATTCACTGTTATATGTTAAAGGTTCCACAAACTGCTGCTCTGGTTGGGCATACCAATGCATCGTGTCCACGACATGAAGCCCAATGAACTGTGCCGAATTATATCTGAATTCTCCCTGGAGTACCGCACCACCCGAGAAAGAGTGCTGCAGCAACTCGAGAAAAAAGCAAACCACCGTGAGAGGAATAAGACTCGTGGAAAGATGATCACAGAGGTGTGTACTCTAGTGGTTAGAAGGCTGACTGCTAGAAACTATAGTACTCACCTTGTTTTATTCCATATGTGCTTGCGAGCGCCAAATATTGGACTACTTTGAACAGTGATTACATTTAACTTTCACCTTTGATCTACTAAGTTTGTAGTTTTAAGTAACTACAGACTTAAAGTGAAAAAGAAATAATTGTTGTAGATTAAAAAATATTGAATGTTGTACCGTAATGGAGCAATTTTTTATCATTACAAATGGGCTACTACAGCATAGCTGTGTTCTTTCAGTATCATTAGGGTAGCCAAAACTGACACAAAATATTAGTAGTTAAAACATTTTATGAAAATTGTAAGTCATGTACAATATAACATTTAGGATGTTTGATGGTTTCAATATAAGATAAAATTTATTCTTTAACATTTCGCGTAAGTGTATAACACAACTTGACGCACCCCAGAGTGCTCACTGTAATATTTTTGCTCATCTCCCCGAAATATGTTATTAGGACCCATGTTGCTATTCATGCCACGTGACAAAGTTAACCTCAATTCTTGCCAGTACTGACGTGTTAAAAATATCAAATGAGTGTATATGATATCTTGTGCTCAAATGTTGTTTGTAATATACTAAAACTACTATTCTTATGTATTTCGCACTTGTAAAACTTTATAACCACTGCTGCAGGACTGTTTATAAGCACTGCCATATTTTTTATAACAAAGTACCAACAACGCACACGAACTTATTTTCAAGCACGTATACAGCAAAATATGCCAGTGATAATTGTTGTATATATGTGTAATCATCTAAAACCATGTGTAGTATTCACGTATTTGTGTATTTTATATTAATATTAATGTTTCACAGAAACAAGTGGTGAATTCAGTTATAAAGATGTTTTTAAAGGGAGAAATGTGTTTCTGTTAGAGTGGTACCACTGCAGTAGCAGAAGTCGAGTATAGCCATCAGCAATTTTCTTTCCACCCGCTTAACAGGACTTCCACCTCCTCGGACGGGTATATAAGGAGGGCGAGAGGCCCACGCAAATCAGTTTTCTAGGACTCGGCTCCCACCGAGCAAACTAGGCACTCCTCTTCTCTCTCTCCCAAGGGTTGTGGGCGACCAGGCACGTCTAAACCCTTCTACCTACTCTACCAGGCTTTATGCGTACCTTCCGATCCAGGGTTGTGGGGCGACCAGGTACACCTAAACCCTTGCTCCTCTAACCTATGGGTTGTGGGCCGTGAAACACATCTAAACCCTCCTACCCTCAACCTGCACCTGTGCCTAACGTAAGGTGGGAACCCGAGGCACCCTATATGGGCGTGACATATGGGAAGGCACCCTATCACTTATCGATAGTCGATACATGCAGGTACTTCTGCTGGAAGCGGAAGTTAGTAAACTAGTAAACGAGGTATCCCGGTATCTAGTAACCACGTGTTAGTGTGTTAAAAATTAGCAGCAAGAGTGCTCTATGTAAACGTTGTATAGTGAAAGTGTACATATCTTGTGTTAAGTTCAATATAAACGTATCAAGTTTAATCAAAGTGTTTCTTTACTAAATGTCGCAAAATATCCTAGAGATTTGTATTTCACAAGAGAAAAAGGAAGTAATTTAAGGGAGGAAATTGCAAGCTGCAGTTGCTCGCAGTAAACAGTTACCAGTGGAATACCGGGCACCTCTTGGGGTTATCCCCACTCTGCAAAAATTACCAGGGCCCTGAGCCCTCACTGCCTGACTTGTGTGCACAGTACAAGGCCCTTCATGCACCTTCTCGAGCCTTGTATACACAACTTCCGCAGGGCTACTTCCAATTTCTGTCGTGACTTATGGTGTGACAACAATGAGGTGCGTTCCCTTATACCCAGCAAGAAGTTCCATATGCCCTGTGAGATGGCCTAGGCACTAAGTTAGAGGATGAGGGAAGGATACAGACTAAGGCCGCCTCCTCCTCAGGCAGCTGTCTGCGTGGTTTTGCCGTTTTACAGAGCAAGGGAAGGACGTACACTATGGCCTTCTTCTCAGGGGCTGCGTGACTTTGCAGGTTTGTAAGACAAGGGAAGGATGTAGACTGTGGCCTCCTTCTCATGCAGTAGGCTGCGTGGTTTTGCAGGTTTACAGAGCAAGGGAAGGACGTACACTATGGCATTCTTCTCAGGGGCTGCGTGACTTTGCAGGTTTGTAAGACAAGGGAAGGATGTAGACAGTGGCCTCCTTCTCAGGCAGTAGGCTGCGTGGTTTTGCAGGTTTACAGAGCAAGGGAAGGACGTACACTATGGCCTTCTTCTCAGGGACTGCGTGAGTTTGCAGGTTTGTAAGACAAGGGAAGGATGTAGACTGTGGCCTCCTTCTCATGCAGTAGGCTGCGTGGTTTTGCCGTTTTACAGAGCAAGGGAAGGACGTACACTATGGCCTTCTTCTCAGGGGCTGCGTGAGTTTGCAGGTTTGTAAGACAAGGGAAGGATGTAGACAGTGGCCTCCTTCTCAGGCA
>PNEQ01004221.1:0-20784 GCA_003012365.1 Medauroidea extradentata
CAGCAGTTCTCGACAGATTCGACGAGCGTCTGTAGAGGTACAACAGGGGATGATATCGTGAAGGATCTTTGGTCTTGTAATGCGGCGTGAAATTCCGACCATGTCATTGAAGGTAAATCTATGTTTTGGATTTGTTGGATTGCACCCAGGATTTTCGACAGTTCTAGACGAGACTGGAATTCCATTTTCTGAAGATTGTTGGCCAGCAAAGTAAGTGTTTGCAAAGGAGAGAAATTTTGAAGACTCCATATAGGGGAAATAATATGGATGAATGAAATGATGTATTCTTTTATACTATTAGAAGTTTGAGCTGAAGATCTTGCTCTTTTTAATGTGTTAGGGATGGTTTGCTGTTTCTTGCGTTTAGGAACGTATGTCGATTCTTCTTCTGTATGTTCCGACGGCGTAACATCTATTATGATGTCTTCTGTCGAAGGAGATGGTGGATCAACTTCATTTACCTCCGCCATGAAAATGCAGTTGCACCCTTTCTACAACATAGCAGGAGCACAACATGTGTTACGTATATAATTTCGTAAATTGGTAATTGTTGTTGCTCAACCCCGAAAGCCAAGATAACAGTATTTTACTTTAGTTAAGTATTTAAATTAAATGAGTTTCTATATATTGTAATAGTATTTTAATTCTTGAAAATCTACACATTTGTTACCACATTTGATGATTTATTTAATTTTATACAACACGTACATAACTAGGTACATCAGTAAAATCCCATTATAACAACCCCTTTTATAACAACCACCTCTCTATAACTCTTTATAAAGACAGCCCCTAAATAATGACACCTATTCTAGGGAACCGTGATGGGTCTTTATAGAGCTTTTACATATGAATGGAATTGAGGGTACAAGTTTATAAAGCAGCATTAGTGGCAAGAATAATGTATTCTTTATTCCAGCTTGTGAAGTGTTCAGCCACTTCCCTACCTTATTTAAATCTATATAAAATATTTTGTTCCTTAATTAAATTTAAATCTTTAATAACAGGCTGCATGCCTTATTCAGTATTGCTTCATCAGGTGTTCGGGATGAATCAACAGTATTCAATAACCTAGTAATTGGGACATAAGTAATTTAAATTAATCTTTCAAAATGTAAATATAAAAAACAGTCTGGAATTTTAAAGTAGAGTTTGTAGAGAGTTATTATTATTATTATTATTTTCCTGGCTTGTTTGGTGTCAAATTGACCATAGTAAAAATGTAGTTATTTTTGTTGATGTAACTTTTTCTTCTATTTTTCCTAATTTTTGAGTTTTGGTAATTTTAGTATCTTATTAAGTTTTTACTGGTGAATTGAGTAACTTGTTGTGTTGCAAGCTCTCCAGGCTGTAGGATTTCTGGCGCCAATGTTATGGTTGATCGCTTGCTTCATGGAATTCCTTCATGACGTAGGTTGTTGATGCATGTTGGTCAGCCGTGGTAGGGGGTTGATGAGGGTATTTCGCCGCGAAAGTAGTTCTGCTGTTGCGCACTATTTGTCTTTATTTTGAAGTAAAAACTATATATTCAAATTTTGGAATCCTTTGTTGTATGTTTTAAGATTAATTTTGCCGATGGGATTCTGTTGTATCACTTCGCCGAGGGATACCTTAGCTACCATGACTGTCCAGGATTTAACAGTTGTGCAGGTATGGCGCGGAAGGAAGGACACATGTGGGTGAGATGGGCAAGGAAGCCTCGAGTGCGTTGGCGTGGCTAGGAGAGAAATTGTTGGAATTAGACTTTGATTTAAGTTACAAAACAATTGAGGTGATGGGTGTTACGGGGAGAAAACAGCGAAGCAAATCCCAGTAGTTTGAGTTTACAGTATTTATATATACATGTATATATTTATATATTTTTCTTCTCTTCGTCAACATGTCTAATCTGGCTTGAACTTAAAGCATACAAGTCCGACGGCAAAATCATGGTAGCTAAGCATTGCTCTAAATGTTAATTGAATTAAAAGACAAACTGCAATAGCTATGACAGGTGCCAGATGTTGTGGAATGTAATTTACTTTGTGAAAATAAATGTAACGATTGGCGAATCTGAGTTTCTCTATGAAGGTTAAACCTGACTGTTGGGTGGGTGAAATCAACAAATCTATATTTCACCAAACATAAACTGGGCTATCTGGAGCACTTCGCGCTGCATAACCTCAACAGCTGTTGGTGCGTCACGGTAACAAAGACGTGTCTCATGTTGACGGCCTGAACAACAGAGACGCATCACAAGCTGTAAAATCAGATATTAAAAAAAATATGAAAGAAATTCTGTAATTAGTTGGGTTAGATTGACCCTCGAATGTTTCCCCATACACCTAACAATTTAAAACTCTGAGATATATTTACTTACTTCATATATAATGAAACAGTGTCGGTATTAATAAAAAACAAGTGATAAAGAATTAACAACATATCGTAAATTCCTTGAATTTGTTAGTTTGCATTTTCCGCTTGCTTATTTGCTGTTTAAGGAGCAACAATTCTATCCTCGTTTTCGCTGTTTTTTTTTTCCTGCCAGTAAAATTTATGCATAATTGTGTCATTTTTCTTGCATTTTAGTGATGCGTGAAGGAAATTCGTTGTCATTTTTCAGGACATCATATCTAGCCAATGAAACATAATAATGCCATTACAAACATAAGATTCTTTGTGCGTAATTTGTTTTGCCTTGTAAAAATATATATAATGTAGTATTTATTTTATTACAGTACTATGTATCACAAAAAAAAAAAAAAAAAAGAAACTGGTAGCACATAATAAAATGGTAAATAAACATGTTGCATCAGTTATCCTCAACAACCACCATTTTTACGTCAGTTTCAATGCTCTCAAAACCAGCTGTTGCTATCGATATTCATTTTACATACAATTTATATCTTGAATCAAGGTGTTTTACTGCTACCGAGCGCTTATTGCTGTGGGGCACTTCAGTAGTGCAAGGAAAAGATAAGCCTTTCAGAGAGTGGTTCCGATACGTAGTACAAACAAAGAGATCCTGTACAAGGAAAATAAGAGGTAAACCAAACCTGTAGTAACAGAGAGAGGAGCGTATGGTTTGAAGAGTGAACAAAGATGTTGGAGGAGGATATATGCAGGAGTAAAAAAAATGATACTTTACAGTCAGGTGAGACAGGAGGAAAGAGGAAGGACTACATGTGAGAATGATTAATGAATATGGTGCAATAGTAGTCTATAGAAGAGGAAAAGGTGTTGTGGAAGAACTACTTCTGAAGTTACTGAACTTTTCAAAGGTAAATGTAACGGAAGGAATTAGAAGAAGAAGAGCAATTAGTTCCTGATAGGCATGATCGAGATATCTCGTGGAGAGAGGTGGAGTTGACATTAAAGACATTGAGAAGATGAAAACTTTGGGTGTGGACAAACTGAAGCTAGATATAATAAAATCAGCAGGGGCAAATTGGAATGCAGTGGTTAAACAGAGTACCGAGGGTGATTTGGATGGCAAAGAGAATTCCAGATGACTGGAAAAAGGGGTAATAGTGCCCATATTTAAGAAAGGGGTTAGAAAAGAGTACACAAACTATAGAGTAATTACTCTGATGTACCACTGTATGAATGTCTATGACAAAATCTTAGAAAGGAAGATAAGGCATGGAATAGAGGGAAGTAGAGGAAGGAACAACATGACTACAGACAAGGTAGATCAGCAGTAAACCTGATTTTTGCAGTACAGATGCTGATCGAGAAGTGATGGAAATATAGTAAGAAGGATACAGTAACAGCATTTGTGGATGTTGTGATGGCATATGGCAGTGTGAGACGGTATGAAGTTTAGGAGGCACTGCGAGAGAAAGGAGTAGGAGAAGGTTTATTGAGGAGGGTCAAGAGTGTGTATATAGAGAACAACAGCTGTGTTAAAAATAAAGAGGAGACTGATTGAGTGGGTCTACATCACCTAAGTAGAAAAGCAAGGAAGTGCTGTATCACCACTGCTGTTCATCGTTACAGAAAAGAAGAAACAATAGGGGCACAGAACACAAATGTTATGGTGTTTACAGACGACTTAATGTTATGGGGCGAAAATGAGGATGAAATACAGATTCAGCTGAATGTTTAAGCAGATGCAGTGAGAAACGGGGAGTGAGCCAAAAAGAGTGAAGTGGTGGTTGTCACTAACAGAGCAAAGAAGAAAATAAAACAGGTGCGTATCTATAAACTGCTTTTGAATGACAACCAACTGCTATCCCCATAGAGAAAGCATTGGTGACAGTTGGTTGTCATTCGAAAGCCGTTTATAGATACTGCCATTAATGTAGTGGAACTGAACCAAGTATGTAGATACAGTATCTTTAAATACCTGTTGGAAAAGTAAAGGTGGGAAAAGGAAGGTACCTAGTAGTATGAAGAGGAAAACACGGTGATGTTTTCTATACACACGTAATCTCAATCTGTTATGGAAGAGGGGCGTACCACTGAAGTGAAGCATTGTACAGATAATACAATGTGCTCATTGTAAAGTATGTAGCATAAACGTGGGTTTTGGACAGAACAGAAAGAAAAATCGAGGCGAAGGGCATGAAGTTTGCTAGGAGTGTGATGACTGTCACAAGAAGAGATAAGTTAATGAATTAAGAAGTACGAGAAAGAGTTCAGGTACAGGGAATCCCAGATATTGTAGAAGCACGAATGAGGTAGTATGAGTATGTAAACAGAATGAGCAGTGTGAGGTTGCCGAGATAATGCTGAAATTGAAGTATAGTAAACTCCAGATAATCCATGTTAATTAATGCCAAGCAACACACGGATAATCATGAATCACACATAATCCGAAAATATTCAATTTGCCAATATAAAAATGTAAACAAAATAAAATTTCTTAGTTCCAATTCGCTCAGACATCATAATGATGTACGGTTTTGCCTATACAAATTCAGTGGAACTTTATTAAGACGAGAGTTGACAATGGCAGCAAAAATTGTTGTTATATCATTTTCTCGTCTCAACCAATATTATCACTAAATACCGTATTTACTCGCAAAATGGCCGCAACATTATTTTGAAAGGCTTAAAGCAGTATTGATAAAACCCCGAATAATGGCCACACCCCATCTTATTGAACAGGGACACAATACAGTAAAACTCTGTTAAAACGTTTACCAAGGGACCCGGTTTTGCGATCGCTTTCGGCGAGAAAACGTCTTAGCCAGAATGGTACAATTCTGGAATCTGCAAAACGCGACCGTTGCAAACGTCCGTCAATAAGATGCGCGGCGTGCCGGCACGCACAACTAGATCCTCTGTATTTTGGGCCTGCAAGACGTGGCTGCAAAACCTAGCTTCTAGGTACCAGTCTGCACGGCATGCGCATCTAGATCCTCTGTGTTTCGTGCCTACGAGACGTGGCGGCAGAACAGAGCATCTAGGTACAAATCTGCACGGTGCGCTCACATAGATCCTCTTTGTTTCATGCCTACAAAATATGACGGTTGAACCGAGCATCTAGGAACCAGTCTGCATGATGCGCGCATCTAGATCCCCTGTATTTTGTGCCTACAAGACATGGCGGCTGAACCGAGCATCTATGTACCAGACGCGGGCCTAGATCCTCCAGAATGCCTACATTTCGTATTGCCATACACGATGAGTCACTCTCGCAGGTTGATGCGCTGTTGATAACGTAGCGGCATCTGGAGAGTTGTGACGTTTTAAGCGTGAATCGGGTTTGTTTATAAACTACTTACGTGGGAAATAATAGTGTACATGTAATGGATTGTATAATGTAAACGTCTTGTGCAGGATAATTTTAAACTATTTTCATTGAGTGACGCACATGAATGGAATAACAAGATTTTTATAGTCTCTAATTTTTTACATTTTTGCTATGCACCGCCAAAATCTTTTTCTTTATTTTTGGAGAAGTGGTCACTATGGACGAGTGAATATAGAAAAATAGTGTACGTATATATTACACCAAAAAAATTTAGAAGGTAATTTTTATTAAAAACACCTCATAATGGCCACACCCCATTTTTTGGGCCTAAAATTTGGTTAAAAATATGCTGCGATTACGCGAGTAAATACTAGTCTCATCATAAATCCTCAACATTACTGTAAGTACCTAGGCAGCATACATTCCCTTTAAATAAAATTTTTTTGTTTGCGATGCAATAGTGGTAATTTTACAAATGAAGTAGTTTCTTACTTATTGTCAATTAGGGCCTAAAACATGTAAAACATCACAAAATGTTTTTACTTTAAAAAAATAAAAAATACGTCTGCAATACAGACTATTTGTGTTTTAGTGATGGTGATTTAAAAACATTTGTCAGAACTGGCCATTTTACGATTCAAATAGAAAATAACACAAAGTCTGAAATAATAAAACACTGTAACTTAGTTTAACAAAATAATAATAGGAAAAATTCCTATTTTTTATTATATTTTTATTCAAAAGTGCATCTAATTAAATGAACAACGGTACCATACTTTCTTCATTGCGTCTGTGTAACTCCAGAAAAACTTAATGAAATGACCAGTCTGTTTTGTGCGGCAAAAACGTGAACCGGCATGTTGAATTCCCTGTGACATCGCAATACTGTACATTTAAATGTACGTAACACACAAACGAAAGCAACATACGTTCAAGTCGTGAAATTATGTTAAATAAAGTAGTTTATGCGGTAAAATCGAGTGTAGCTTGAACTTTGAAGAGTATAAATGTGGATAATAGTTCTTTTCGCAGCAATAAAATTCAATTTACTCTGAATAAAATCTTACCTTTCGCGCTGTCTGATAAATGAAGGCGGACTGCATGGTTTAAGCTTCAAGAAGAGACCTAATAGTCTGCTATTAATGACAAAAATACAGTATACGTATGTAATGATGTATTATGTACAACATGATATGGTTAGCAGAAAATAAGTTCTTTTAAGTTGAAAATTGCAGTCAATAGCATGCAGTTTGTGATGAAATCTCTGCAGCTGTAGTGTTTTAGCTTTTCCACTGGCTGTGGCAACGTAATTAGCCAATAGGCGAGTTCAAGGCACCTGTGATTGGACGGTAACAGGGGTGGGTGGGGTCTGGCAAAACTTGCCCCGAGATGGCAGCACAGCTGTCTCAGTGCTGTTCACGAGAAATGTAAAAATTACTGAGAGAAAAATGTATTTGTAATAAAAATAATTGATCTGCCATCATGTTATTTTACCGATTCGTGCAACTAGAATGTAGATCATAGTCAGTGCCAGGCTTGGTTAAACGCATTCCAAACAGTAGCTCAATAGGTTTACGTTTTGTACTCATGTGAACTTCGTTCGTCTGACCTTTCGAACCTATACTTATGATTATATATCGGATCTGAAAGATTAAACTGAATTCGTAGTAAGTTATTATCTCTCTGGAAATTAAATTAAATTTACATAAACTCAAACCTATAACTAAAACGTCGCAGTGTGTGAGAACTACTAGGCCTACGTTGCTGTCTTCACTACTTTAAAATAAATTCAAGTGAAATAAATCTTCGTTGTTGGCTACGAAATCTACAACCACGCATGCCCAAACAACGGACGAATTCCACGAATTAACTTTTATGTATCCGGGTTCGCTATATTTTATTAGTTTATTAAGTCGTTGAAAAATTCCAATACCACACACAATAGTGCCTGGCGTGTGGTGGCTAACCAAAACAAGTAAGACTACGTCATAAATGTGTTAGACAATAAGAATGCGTTTTCAATGTTTGTGGCAGCGTTTGAAAATATGGCATTTTTAAAGCTGAATAATTCGAAAAATACAATGTTCACGGAGCTATTTCTTTGCCTGGCTGCATTTAGTGCCGAAATAATTCGGAAGAATGAGGTAAACATTACAAATTTTTTCTAGGAATTTTCCCTATTGTCGGTAAAACATTACGCAAACGGAAATAAATGACGACCACGGTGGATGCCATTTGCGATGCAGACTATAGTTTTAAGTGTAAACCACAGTGTCGCGTGCAGAGAAAAACCAGACATCTCAGGGCGGCCAAAAGTGGTTTGCGAAAATGTGTTGGATACATAAAATAACATGTGACAATGAATGGACACATTTATTTACTGCCGAGCTTGCATTAACACAATTACAGCGGCGCACATGTTATTAGGCCGGTGGGCTACGGTTTACAGTTTTTATACTCATCAATGGAACTACGTTCTTCCATTCGTTTTTTTTTCCCTGCAGGACGACCCATAACCTCCACCTTATTCATGAAGCACAAGCCAGTGGATATTCAAATTATTTTAGGTGCCATTACTCGATTAGTTCTCGAAAAGTCATAAGACTGTCCCTAGTTTACGACGGTGACTACAAGAACTCCTGGTAAAATGTTCTATGTTCTGCTGATGGCGGAACATCCACCTGCCCGGCCATGCTAAGTCCCGCACTTTCGCAGCTCCTTTTGCACGTCTTAACCCTTCCACCGCGCACGTAAGACTGAGAGCGAGGCCACCACGAGTGCCTGCACGTTTGTTCCACTTCCGCCTCTATATTCACGTGTCGGCTATCGGGAACTCTTACTGACAATCCCAATTTCCTGCCACCTGCATCATTTAAATAGAATTATACCACTTACCACACTGATAACTTCTACCATATATCTTATTAAATTGCAAATAAATAAAACAAAACATAGACCCTCATACTGTGAGTGGAATGATACATAGACAATAGACATACCTTCAATCTTGATGCTAGACAGTCACTGATGTTCATAGCAACCAAAATTCACTTAAAATTGTTCCTACAATTTAGTTATAAAAATACATCAGCATAACCCTAAGTAGACCACCGAGAGAAATATTATGTATGCTGCTTTAACTTTAATAAAATCAGACAAATGTTCCCATACAGCTCGTCCGTGTGGTTTTTTCCCCATAAAGTTTACAAAACCTGAAACTGTTACTTCTCATAAGGACGGCATTTAGTAACCTCACATGGTTAAGTTCGTCTGTTATTTATCTTGCAGGAACTAATTAAGGCGCTCTACAAAAATAATTAGAAAAAGAGAAAGTAAAAAAAAAAAAAAAAAACACTTAATGCTGATACTGCCAAATTCTGATCGATTTAACACACAATTCACTCACTTCACAAGCCAGGCTAGCCTAACACCTTGACCGGGTAATTATGCCTATACTGGTGCCCCTGTTCCTTATGCTAAAAAAACACACTCACTTGCCAGGCCTACAGATAATAGTGATGCCTTAGCAAGCTGGAGGCTATTAAAAAGAGTCGGCTGGCAAACTGGGTGTACACCTTGACACAAATCTAGGAAGGCGGGACGCTTTACACCATGTTGACTAAACATCTGTTTTGAATCTCATGTGACACTAGCACACATTAAATCATCACAGCAGACACTGCATATTACAAACACCATTACTCAAAAAATTTTTGCGAACAGAAACTTTGTGTTTGGACAAATGAAAATGATCTTCGTTTAAAAACTTGGTTCATATAACATCACTGTAAGTCAAGCATGCATGGACGAACAACGTGGTGCTGGGCATTGTGGATGCCCGCAGTCAATCATTTGACCACTGCTGCGCGATCTGACTGACTGTAGATAAAATGTTTGTGATGCAACGAAACAATTATCGCTTGCTGCTATGACGCTTCGGCGCATGTTTCTAAGATAACGTCTAGAGCACACCACCAGTTGAGTACGTGATGCTGCGCACAATTGATATTATCTCGCAACTCGCGGCATCTGCATTCGTTAAAATATTTTCCGTACAGTCCAAATCTCGTCTTAATGAGGTTCCTTACTCTTTAGTGCACCCTTTTTCCAATAAGAAATGATAATATGACTGTGTGAACGGTAAACACGAGCAAAAGTAATGTTGGAATTTCGTTAATTCATTCTTGTGCGATCTCTTGAGCAATTCTTGCAAGCTAGAGTTATCTTTCTTTCGTTCTAAAAAAGGTTTGTATATAAAATAGTTTTTTTTTCTCTACTGTATTAAACATGCAGAATGCTGCACAGATAATCTGGAGTTAACAGTAAAGTGTAAAAAGACCCGAGGGAAGACCAAGGAAGAGTTGAGAGTAACAGGTGAAAGAGAGAGTGAAAAGATGAGCTGACTGAGAATGAATAAAAGAGGAAATGTAGGAGAACAGAGGACGATGGACGCGTTTTACCAGGCTGGAAGAAGCATAGGATATTTATAGGGAATTTCGCAAGAATGTTGCGTATTCACACGTTTAAAACACTTACAGCCAACTCCTGATTCAACGACCCCTTCACGGTTCATGGGAATAAGGTTGTTATTTTGGAGGGGTCGTTATTAGAATTTTTATCAATTTTTGGTGACCACTGATCTATAAAATGTTGAAATTATAGTTTTTTATCATTGAATCGGCAGTCACTCGTCTTTGGCGCAAAAATTATGTGTTTTATAGAGTATTACAAATTTATTTTGAAAAGCAAACACATCATTGTTAAAAGTATGCATTGAAGTGGGTCTACGACCTTTGTTTAGTTCAATATAAATACAAAACGTCGCTGCCAATATACATTCTTGCAGCCGCAACGACAGTCTTTGGAAGTTATTTGCAAGAATGCCGCAATTAAGTTTATAGAAATAGTAATATTTTTCAGTAGAGTGAAGTATTTTAAATTAATAAGTAGATACACTGGAAGGGGATATATGACCTTTCTTTGGCTCAAAATTAAGCAAAATAGTTGCCGGCGATATATATTATTGCGGCCGCAGCAAAGGTTTTTAGAAGTTATTTGCAAGAATGCTGCAATTAAGTTTAGAGAAATAGTAATATTTTTCAATAAAGTGAAGTATTTTGAATAAATAAATACACTGGAAGCTGATATATGGCCTATTTTTTAGGTTCAAAATTAGGCAAAAATGTTGCCTGCAATATACATTTTTGGGGCCACAAGTACCGTTTTTGGAAGTTATTTGCAAAACTACCATAACACAGTTTATTGAAATAGTAATATGTTTCAATATAGTGAAGTATTTTGAACAAATTGATACACTGGGAGCGCATACATAACATTTCTTTGGCTCAGAATTAAGCAAAAATTTCGCCGGCAATATACATTCTTGCAGCCGCAACGACCGTTTTCAGAAGTTATTTGCAAGAATGCCGCAATTAAGTTTATTGAAATTGTAATATTTTCAATAGAATGACGTATTTTGAATAAATGAATACTCTGGAAGTGTGTGTACGACTTTTCTTTAGCTCAACAGCAAGCATGAATTCATGATAACGAAACATTAATATCGCCGGCAACATGAATTAAGTGCCAACATATTGTCCGCGTTTCAAAACTATCGCAATGTTGTTGATTGAAATTGTAATTTATTTAAATAGATACATACATAGTGCCATGGATGACATCTAAAAATTTGTTCAACACATTAGGCACAAACTTTACCGGCAACGTTAAATCTAGCTGGCACAACATACGTTTTGATAAAGCTGTTTCCTTCCTGGAAACTTGTCTATGTTTACATTACAGCAGCGAGTGACAGCACACACATGTACAATAATTTTTGTGTGCAAGGACCTCTCTGGAAAATTGTTGATTCAAAAACAACATACCGATGTGTCTAACCTGCGTGACTTATGCCCTTTTTGACCACTACCTAGTAACAGCTCCTGACGCTTGGTCTTTGTTTTGCAGTTCTTTCACTTCTCTACCTCGGCTGGCGGTGTGAAAATAATCTGCTTGTATAATGATTCTACCTGTACTATGTGCAAGAGTTTTTTATGCGCTTCGCTAATGTGCATGGAGAGGGATTGGTACTCAGTTTCAATTTGTTCACCAACAGTAAACAATTACCAACGTCAAGCTGTTGTTGATCATTGTTGATAAACTTAGATAGCACATTGATAGAACAACTTTAAACGTACACAGGGTAACAATACTGTTTCTCATTTTCTTTACACCGACGTATGCAAGTGAGTCCGCTGCTGCTATGTACGATCAAGCTGATTGTGTGCGTGTGGGTGGGAGCGCACGTGTGGCCTAGTGATTCACACCAGACACGCTATTGTCAAGTGTCCTACTGCCCTATGCCATGCACATCCGAGACATGCACCCAAAGTTTCGTAGTGTCAATTGTGAACTGTCCTGCTTTCACTTGTGAAAAGAATAATGATTTATAAACATTACTGTGCATATATAATTAAATGGCATGATAGTAATTATATTTAATTGCATTTTATTAACAAAACGGAAAAATTAATAGAGCTTAAATGGGCACGAGAAATAAGTGGCAAAAAAGTTACGGCACGTACGTGATGAAAAAGGGGTGAGTGAATGGCCTTTCGAGTAGTAGGCCAGTGGATGGGAAGAGGCGGGCGTGGCGCCGTTCGGTCATCAAGCCGGGGGAAGGAAAGGGTCACGTTGCGCAGGAGGAAGGGGCAGCAATGTATAAATGTGTGCGGCAGTACAGTTTTCGCAGAATAACAGCAATAATTTGCAGCCATAATAAATGCAACCTTTTTTTCTGCTATTTTCTATGAATTTATATATTATTTTTTATATTTTTTCCCCTATGGTTCCTGGAAAAAAGGGTTGTTAGTTACTTTGAGGGGGTTGTTATTCCTGTGGTCGTATAATCGAGAGTTGACTGTATCACTGATATGCACGTGAAACCCCTTTTTAACAACATGTAGGGATTTGCTAAAAACTAGTGTAAAGGCAGGAATGTTTAAAAAGAGGGAAATTTATGCTGTGCGAGATTTGAGTGGGATCATCCCACTATCCATTCAAATTTACCTCACATCCTCATGATACCCTTGCATTATACTGTTGATTACGAAGGCACAGCCCATGGTACTTCTTTTCACTCCCTGTGAGTTTCAGTTTCAAAGTTGTCAGCTTCTATACAGCCAACTCTAGATTTGTTAACTGTTGTAACCTGTACATTACCGCTATCAAAATCAGGGACTGATGCACATATGACAGCAAATGTAAGGCTACCACCTTGCTAATAGTGGTGTAATTACAGCTGTTCCTTAGTACTGCGTCAAACATTCAAACTTCTTTTGTGGAATAAAATTATTTTTTACTAGACATATAAGCGAAGGTGTTGTTTCTGTTTTTATTTAAATTCTCCTCTCCCTCCTCCCAATAAATGCTTTTATTTCCTTTTTTGTGTAAAGTTCTATATGTATGCTTCCAATTTATTCAGTTGGTTCTAATGTGTTATTTCAACTTTTTGTAGCTGGTGAACCTTCAAAACCCCGTGCACCTAGAGGAGAAGGCTCACCTAAGAAAGGCAAAAAGAAGAATCCTTGGGAGTCTGAGAGTGACAGTGATAGTGGCAAAAAGAAGAAGGGCAAGAGGAAAAAGAATGACAGTGACGACAGCGTAGATTCTGCAGACTCGGAGATGGACACGTATGTTCCACCAGCCAGGACTACGTCGCGTAGATCTGTTGCAGGTTAGCTGAAGTCAACAGATTCTTCTTTAGTGCTATGCAATTGATTCTGATAATATTTTTTGCAAATTAAAATATTTTCAATTGATGCAAAAATTTTGAATAACCTTCAGCAATACTGCAGTGACCATTGATTTCAATTTTATTTAGGTTTGGTTTTTTATTAAAAAAAAATAAAACTCCTTTTGAGGAGTGCAGTTATTATGTGCATCTACTGTATGTGTATAGTAATGCACCACTTTAACGAACTTCGGTACTACGAACATTTCACTGAAACTAAATATTAATTTGGTTCAGACAACTGCCTATGTATTTCAGTAGAAATATTTTTCAATACAACAAATTATGATGTAAACAATTTTAAGCCGTTCTTTAAAAATTCACTATTACGAAAATGTTATTTCAGCGTAAACAAAATTTTTTCTGATTGCTATATTGTTCGTAATTCGTAGAAAATAAACTTCACAGGACAATCACAAACCTAGCCGTCCATTCCGCTTCGTTTTGTTCACTACCACTGATGAATACATACAATGTGTAGGATCAACTTCAAGAGCGTGGTCGTAGGGTAGGAAAGAAAACTGTATTAAAAACGTGCCTATGTCGACTGAACCATGGCTGTACAGATGTGAACCGATGGCCATTGTTATCTTTGATGTGTTTGTTTGCTTAATGCAGCACTGCAGCTTTTTTTTTTATAATATGTAATAATAATAAACATACTGCGAATTTTGTGACTGTTTTTGCCCAAAATGTCAACAAGGAAACAAAAAAGCATTCGTCATTAAAATAAAGCTGGCTGAAATAATAAAATATGTGGGCAGGGGCATTAAAAAGACTTGCATTGATATTGAATTTGGAAACAGTAAATCAACACTGTCCACAATTTTGGGCCAGTTCTGGAATTGGAAAAAAATTCTTTTTTGTGCCTAAACTGTAAAATGTGTATGTTCAGCACCGCTTAAGATGCTGGAGAGAAGGTCGTTCACCTGGTTAATGCATTCCCGAGTGCAAATGGTACACTGGAAGGTTGCCACCTCTGGAAACTTAAGACACTAGTTTGCTGTGCAAAATTTTGAAGATATAGCTAAGGAAATGGCAGTGTTCCATGTCTTGCCACCCGAGGAAGCCAGTTTAACACTGATGAAACGTCGCGACCGGCTTCCGCGGTAAAATGTGTCGTCCCTTTGCGTGTGTACCTATTTACAAGTATCAACTATAAGTACTTGTACTTCTGTCTGTTACATTACTTCCCGCAATTGTTATATAAAAATCATAAATATGAATAAGCAGTCGTCCATTCAGGACAATTTTTTCAAAGTTTGAGTTTGTTTTTAATGTATCTTAAATGTACATAGTTGAATAAGTTTTCTTTGTGGGCTTGTAAAATTAACTTGTGTATTTTGGAAAAGATTGCTACAGCCTTCACAAACTTTACTAAGGTAAGCTTCATATTTTATTCCTTATATATCACATAATTTTTTGATGGCTTTTCTTATGCGCTGCAATGTGCTGAAACTGAAATGTTAACTTTTTTGAAAATATTACCGTATTTACTTGCGTAATCGCTGCATATTTTCGACCAAATTTTAGGCCCAAAAAATGGGGTCGGCCATTATGAGAAGTTTTCAGAAAAATTACCTTCTAAATTTTTTAGGTGTAGAATACAGTATAACAAATGTAAATTTTTTTTCTATATTTACTCGTCCATAGCGTGACCATTTGTCCAAAAATAGAGAAAAAGGTTTAGTCGGTGAACATAGAAAAATTAAGAGACTATAAAATCTTGTTATTCCATTAATGTGAGTCACTCAACGAAAATCGTTTAAAATTTTCCTACATAAGACGTTTACATTTTACCGTCCATTACATGTACGCTATTATTTCCCGTGTGAGTAGTTTATAAACAAATCTGATTCACGCTTAAAACGTCACAACTCTCCAGATGCCGTTACGTCATCAACCACCGAGCGTGACTCATCGTGTCAACAGCGCATCAACCAGCGAGCATGACTCATCATGTCTGGAGATAGGTCATGTAGGCGTCTGGAGGATCTAGGCCCGCGCTGGTACCTAGATGCTCGGTTCAGCCGCCATATCTTGTGGGCACGAAACACAGAGGATCTAGTTATGCGCACCGTGCATACAGGTACCTAGATGCTCGGTTCTGCCACCACGTCTGATATGCATGAAAAACGGAGGATCTAGTTTTGCGTGCCGGCGCGCCGCGTTTCCGATCGACGGACGTTTACAACTGTCACATTATGCACATCAGATTTTTGCCATTCTGGCTAAGACTTTTCTCGCCGAAAGCGATAGCAAATCCTGGTCCCTTGGTAAACGTCTTAACAGAGTTTTACTGTATTGTGTCCCCTGTTGAAAAATATGGGGTGCTGCCATTATTCGGGGTTTTTAAAATACTGCTTTAAGCCTTTCAAAATAATGGTGCGGCCATTATGCGAGTAAATACGGTATGTCATACTTAGGCATAATTATGACTGCATTAAAATTAATTTTTTTAAAGTAAAAACTTAGGGGAAATTTTTAATACATAGAAAAATCATGAAAGTTTTTGGAAAAGACAATTTCATTATAAAGAACTTCATTATAACAAACTAACCAAATTTTTGGTCCCCTCAGGTTTGTTATAGTGAAGTTTTACTTAGTTTTTTTTTTTGTGCCAATAAATTTTATTTATTGCATATCTGTTTTTAATCTTAAATATCTGTGTTTTCTTTTTTTGTAATGTATTATTAGGTACAAGATTCTATGGTGGTTTTTTAAGTTAGTTTGTTTTTAAAACTTCCAATGCAGATTTTTTGTGTCATTATGTTGGGTTTTTGGATACATAAAATGGTTATAAAAACTAAAAAACATAACACTATAGTGCAAAGGGGTGACTTGTAACATTAAAACAATTAATTCCTACACATGGCAGCCTTGGGAAGGAAATTTACGTGTGAATAATGTGCAGTGGAATTCCGTTAATAAGAGAGTTCATAACAGCACAAAAAATTGTAGTACAGTAATTACGAGTTGTCGTAAGAACCGAGTGCTTATACAAACAAGCAATTTTCTAGGTTATTGACGTATGTGGGATGGGAATAACAGTACAGTTTACCTTGGCTAATATCTCTGCTATTATAAAACAAGACTGCCAAAAACGATAGGCATGTGTTTATTAGGTGTATCATTGAATAATTTTATTTATTTCATGATTTCCATTAGCTTTTGTTACTATTTTCACTCACTACAGCACGGCAAAACGTAAGGTAAGCAAAACAAAAATGGACATATAGCGAGGCGGCAACCAAAATGAACATCCCTGCAATCTTACTTGTGATTGACTGAAACGAACAACGCTGCACCAATAAGATCTTATGATTGGACTAACAAAAGATGCACGGCTGTTCTATATTACCCATGTTGTGAAGTATTCAAAGCGACAATAACTGTTTTTAGTAAGAGTACAGTCTACCGTATATGCTCGTGTATAGTGCGCCCTCGTGTATAGTGCGCACCACGATTTTTACAAGTTTCGGACAAAAAAATTATGTGCCTTCCAGCATGCAAGGAAAAAATAAGGGAGTCTGAAATGCTGAAGTAACGTGAGGGAGGCATCGACTTATGGTGCCAAGGGTTGATGGAAGGAGACAGTGGCTTACAACAAAGAAAAGAGAGATGAAAGATAACATTGACACTGGCTAGGATCATTAGGTACCGTGCCTAGACAACAGATCTCAGGAATGCGGCTTGGGGTGGCGACAAGCTGGAGACTGTGCGGCCCCAACCACCACCCTGTCAGTCTGCCTTGCCTTCTCTCTCCCGCCGAGGAAGGGGAAGAGAGAACAGTGTCACCTTTTTTTCTTCCTTTCTTTCGCCACGGAAAGATAGCTGATCGCCACAAGACATCAAAATTAACTTCTCATATTGCTTCCGCCTACCACGTACTAACTTTTGTTTATGCCACGTCAAATTGCCGAGCAGCATACTTCGTAACCGACAGTTTAAAGCTAGTAAACAAGTTTTTAACCCACATAGTATTGTGTAAGCACTAAGCAACACTTTGAACAGAAACGTGGATAAGGACAAACAAACAAATTAGGCTTCTGACAGCATTAGTTACAGCATAGGGGAGGGTTGAGATAAAGAAAAGGAAGAGGAGTAATGATGGCGGTGAGAACATATCTGCCTCTCACTCTTGACACCCCTCAGATTACGACTACAACTCCGCCTTCTTTTCTCCCCCTCCCCCCTTCTACCCCAGGTCATCCTGCCGGCCTTTTTTCCATGTAGTTTTTTTTTTCCCTATTTTCCGTGTATAACACGCACCCCTGAATTTTTATCAGTTTTGGAATAGAAGTGCGCATTTTACACGAGCAAATACGGTAGTTATCCATTCCACCATAAATTTTGCTAAAATGAAAACCTGTCGTTAAGAAATCATAGCACGTAACGTATAAAAACACGACACAAGAAGTTTATGAACTTAACTCTGGTTACGCTGGGTAGTGTAATACTTCAACTCCAGGCGTTAAAAAGTGATCGAAATGAAGTTTACTTTTGATGTGTTGCCATGATCGGACAAGTCTAACGTGTTCTACAAACAACTCTAGGAGGTTAAGGTACGTAAACGTAACTTTTTAACTGTTGTAGTATATCATACACAGTAAAATAATGATAGTGAGTTTGAAACTGGTTCTGCAGTGCCGTTCGTTATAATAAAACCAAGATGCACGCAAGCGATGATGTGTACTCAGTCCACGGGCCACTTTTGCTTTTGTGCTGTACCAAGATGGCGTCCATAACAATCGAGGTCGAGCAAGTCACTGCAGCATTGCCAGATGCAACTGCATTTCCACCGTTGCCGTATCTCACGTTCACTGCCACGCTAAGCCGATGAACGAGCCGTCGCCTATGCTTACAAACCATATCACAGCGTTCGTCTGGAGTGGTTTTAATAAAATGGGAAACAGGAATCATAAGTAGACAGAACACTGAATGTGAACCCATCCAAATACGAAGCAAGCGTACCACCTACCGCTGTCCCAAGTGTTAAAAATTTTTTACTTTATAAGAAAGTTTGCATGTACTTCAGGATTACACTAGCAGTGCGCCTACAGCTTTGCTCGCGTGTGTTACTCATAGCAGATACTATTGTATTTGCTTAAATATTTTTCCAAGTATCCAAGTGAAGTGAAATTCACGACGATAGCTCGTTCAGTTAAAGCAAAATCGATAGTTCTTTAAAAATCACATATAAACCCCTATACAGTACTGAGAGTTCGAATTTTGAAACAACTTAAAACATTTTTGCTACTACTTACCTAATCATTATTTAATCACATCAATACATAAATATTGATTAGGTCAGTATATATTGATTGTGAATAAAAATAACATTCTACCCTTTTTTACCTCTTAAGGGCTGAATTCAGAAAACAGATATGTATTTGCATAAGCATCAATCAAAAGGAAAGAACACTTAAATATCTCTATTGATTTGATAGATGTAGAGGAATAATCTAAAAAACATTTCACGGATTATCATTTATCACCTTATCTGTAAAATTTCAAAACATCTTTGGGTCCTGTCATAGTCATTTGTATATGTAACCAATTGAAGTAAAAATCATGACTATATTCAGTTGTGTTTCAGTAATATAGGTAGACTATTCATAACATTATTTGCCTCTTTTTACTTCTTGGGGGGTCAAATTTCAAAAAAATCCTAAAACTACTTTTTGGGCATTTACGTAAGCAACATTTTGAAGTGAAAATCAACTCTCTATCCCGAAGGATTTGAAGATCTATAATTTATCGAAAACAAAATTAGGGTCTTTTTGTCCCCTTAAATGTTGAATTTCAAAAAAACCTAAATTTTCTAGTATACGTGCATTTTTACATGTGTCCTATTAAAGTAATCACGATTAAAAGTCGTTGGGTTCGAGCTCTATCAACGTTTCTTCGGAAATCCCTTCTAATGCTCTCTACGACCTGAAAGGAAACCATACAGAACATTTCACGATTCTAGGTCCAGTGGTTTGGGCTGCAGTTTGATATGTCAGTCAGTCAGTGTTATCTTTTATATAATTATAGAGATAGCTGTGTGTGTGTAGCGTATGTGTAATTATGTTTTACCATT
This sequence comes from Medauroidea extradentata, assembly GCA_003012365.1. Taxonomy (NCBI): domain Eukaryota; kingdom Metazoa; phylum Arthropoda; class Insecta; order Phasmatodea; family Phasmatidae; genus Medauroidea; species Medauroidea extradentata. The sequence goes on from PNEQ01004221.1 coordinate 19,558, forward strand.
GCATTTGAAATGTTTAAATTATTCTGGCTTCAGTGATTTAATGCTCTATGTTGGTAGTTTGTAACACAATACCGTAGTTCTCATTAGATACTGTAGACTTCAGAGCATCTTGTATGTGAGGTTATCGTAGTTAATGCAATGTTTTGACAGTGTATCAGTACTAGTGTACAGGTGATTTGGGATAAACTGAGCTCTAAAAATGCCCTAATTAATTTTTATTTTCGGCCAGGTTATATTTTTATCCTGCAAGTAAACATAAACATTGCAACGTGCTTTTGTTTAATAGGGCTTGTATAATGTTTACATCTACATTACACTGCTCCGAAAAATGTTATCTACAATATCTACTCATTGAATACACTGTGGTTAAATATATACAGTACTATAATCAGTAGTAATCTTAGCTACAAATACCTGCGAGTTAACATCTTATAACACAGGTTTCTGTGCTGTGCCTCTACAACACACATTATTGCCTTTACAAATATTGTAAATGTGGACACATTATATTCAAATTTGTAACTCAAAAGCTGTCAGTAAAAAAAAACACACTACATAATGACACATGCTGTTGAAGTATTCAAGTTTTGTTCAGTTGTACTGCCATGAATGGTGACGACACACTTAACAGAAACAATAAATAACGTATTTTCTTAATGTGTGAAACAGTTAAAAATGTGGCAATCGTAAAACATACAGTTTTCTTGTTATCAGTGACAAAAAAAAAAAACAATTTCTAATTAAGAATGTCAAATTAGATTCTTAGATACCTCAATACCACAGATTCCTTCATGTAATTTGATACATAAGAATTGAGTATTTCACCTCATCAATTCTTAGCAAATACGAGATTTCTTTACTGTGAGAGGTTAGTTTATCAATTGTACACTGCTTAGTCTCTGCGAGAAAAAAATTTTATGTTGGAATTTCATACGTAATAAAGTTGAAATAGAAAATAAAGTACCGGTAAGGAACTTACTTAACATTTATTCTTCTTTATTTGTACCCAATCTGACGTTAATTAGGAATCTTAAGACTTACGGGGACTGGTAGTAAACTTGAAGATAGCTCTCCGTGCCACGTGTTCGAGTAGGCTAAGAGGCGTGGCTAAGGGCCGGGGGCGCGGTTCATCACAGTGACGTGTCTAGAGGAAGTCGCAGTGGTGGGGGTGCGAGCCATCTGCCTTGTCCTTCCCCTATCTCATTGTAAGCCAATCTCCCTGAGAGG
>PNEQ01004222.1:0-15000 GCA_003012365.1 Medauroidea extradentata
GCCTGTCTTGTCATCGCCGAAGCGGCATTCACACGTGAATGAGCGACGGCAAGCTTACAGCAACGAATTTAAGCATCATATTCCGTTCGCGTTATGCGAGGTTTTTGTCGCGCTATTTGAATCTTATACATAATTTTTATTATCGCGTTGTGTGAATTCGCGGTAAGTGAATCCGTGCTATGCGAGTCCGAGGTGTATTTGTTTTTAAAATAAAATACATCTACACGTTTGTTTTAACGAAGTTACAAGAATAAAACTACTTGGCTGTCCATTATAACAAAATACAGTATAAGCAAGAAAGCAAAAATATCTCTTTATACCAAATAGTGATTGGTTGATTACGATTCAAGGATCGATAGATTCCATTGGAATCAAAGTGGAACAGAATCCCTGGTTTTGGAATCAATATGACCGATTCTTAAAAATAATCATCCCTGTGAATATATTTTAGTTTCACAGGTGTCACTGATTGGCCAGAGTGATTTTGTGTACAAATGGCAAACTATTTTAGGTTTCTGATGTTATTGTCACCGATATAGCGCATGAAAATGCAATTCTAATTCCATTGGTAAATGTCAACTATAAAATAAAAACTTGTTCGTCAATGATCGTCGTAACATTTGTTTAGACAATTATGTTGCATTACACTCAGTATCAAAATAAATACTTGTACACCGTGCTGGACAGCTACTAACGCCTATGTCCCCAAAAATAAAAACTACAAATCATCTCATAATCGTCGCATCGCAATGGTTTGTTTATGTTTCTGGGCCAGAGATGTTAAGTACGTTCAAGTCCGAAGTACGACACTACTAGATCAAAATGGTTGCCGCAAGAATGGATTATAGTTAGTACCAAAATATCCCACTGAAATGAAAATGGAACATAATAGCGCTACTAGTTTCATAGTCTGCCATCTTTAGTGTTTGTATCGTGCTTGGACTTTCCCAACTGAACGTAGCATATCTATGACGTCTCAAATTATAAATGAAATTTGTAAACACTGCAACGGTAAAAACGGTAGTGAATATGTAATAAAATTGTTCCGTCAATTATTGTAAATCACTTTTAATTTCACAAATATTTTAAAATGTATGTCGGCAAAGCAAAAAAAAATATTGATTTTTTTAAAGTACGACTCGCAGAAGCCAAAAACGAAAACTTGAAGAGAAAGAGAACTTGGAAAACTATTGTATTGATCGGTTTTGTAATAATCAAAAGTTCCTATTTACCGGTAAAACATAGAAACACACACGTGTGCGCAAGAACCTATCTGGAAACTGGTTAGTTCAATAACAACATACACGACATGTCTAACCTATGTCACTTGTGCCACTTTTGACCACTACCTTGTCACTCCCTTTGTTTTGCAGTTCAATCTCTCGCTTCTCTTGCTTGGCCGGCTGTGTGAAAATAATCTGCTTGCATAATGAATTACTATGTGCTTAAGTTTTTTTACACACTTCACCATTGTGCATGGAGAGGGATTTGATACTCGGTTTCAATTTGCTCACCAACAGTAAATAATTACAAACATCGAGATGTTGATCATTGTTAATAAACTTGGATAACTCATTCACAGAACAACTTTAAACCTACACAATGCTGTTTCATATTTTCTTTCTACCAACGTATACAAGTGTATCCACAGCTGTTATGTATTTACGGTCCAGCCGATTGCATATGGGCAAGTGACTCACCAGAACACAATTTTACTGGGGCGATCCATTGGTCTCCAGTGGCTGACAGTGTAATCATGTTGACTCTGCCGCGCGGGCAGGACACCGTTGAGGCAGTCCAGCTATTAGTAGCCATACTTACGTGACACGGCGGAGTTTTTGGCCCGTTTTGACTTAGCAAATAGTTGCACCCATACTTGTTAGGTATCATTGTAACCAGCGCATACTTACCTGTTAAAATATACATATATTTCCTTAAAATAACATAATACTTTGTAATTAAATAAGATTAAAGACAGTTTTAATGCAATTTTTGTGTTTAGGGGTCAGAATCGGCCAAATTCGGCTATAGTGAAGACACTGCTATAGCGAAGTTTGAGCCCAGAACCGTGACATTTCGCTATAACGAGATTCTACTGTATTTGTAATTTTTTTTCATAGTGCATTAATATAATGAGTCATCTTCTCCTTCATCCAGCCATTTTTGCCATTCATTGACGTGACCAATAAAATACATTGATTACAATATTCTGGCAAAATAGAGATAAAAATTTACTTTACATTTGTGAAAAATTGTGCATTATGCTGTGTTGGAGGTTTTTTTACGTTACGTGGGAATATTGCCTGACAACTCCAGACAAACTTGTGTGTCAACATTTTTCTTTGCTGCTCAGCAACCTGTTGTGGGTCATAAATGTGGAAATTGTATTTTGGCCTCACTGTCGTCCAAGCATAATAGACAATACATAGTGAAACAAGACTGCAATAATCAAACAAGAATACAAGCAATGCAAGGACTGTAGTACAATTGCCAAGGGAAGTTACAAGAAAGGAGTTGAACAGCATATTCCCTAGCGCTTACAAGCCATCCACAAGCACAATCTTAGTGCTTATAGCTTGAATTACACAGATACGAGTCTACAGAGTATGTAGCTAGGGGGCTACAGGAGTGTGAAAAATGAAGGGCATTTGACCACAAAACATGGCATGTGTTGCTCCACCTGCACGCACTTAAGAGGAGGAGAGGTATGCTGCTGGTGTCCGTCGTCTTGCATATTCCTCTCCCTGTGACCTAATGCATGTTCGGCGCAAATAGTGCAGTACATAATTATTGCTATATCAGCATGCCTATTTTAGTGCAGAAATCTCAATACAAAGTACATGAGGTGAACTTGAGATTTTGCACTTAATATAGAAAGGTCTTAGTGTGATTAGTTATTAATGGAAATCTCTCTATAAGTATTTTTAACAGACATTCTTTACAGTGAAAAGTACTTTGGAGTGAACTATTTAAGACTGAGCAAAATGGGGTAGAGGGTCAGAACAGGGTACTAAAAAGATGCAGGAAAAAAAAAAATATATACACTATATATATATTTGGCGAGTTGTGCATGCACCTGTGAATATTTATGCCAAAAAAACTAATAAAAATGGGGAAGGGGGGCAAAGCAGTATAGAGGATTAGAACAGGGTACTGAGAAAAAAGTTTTTAAAAAAAAATCTTTGGTGAAGTGTACATGTGCCTGCGAAGGTTTCTGCCGAAAAATATTTTGTACCTCGGTGCGGGACGGAGGGCAAAACTGGGTGTGAAAAATTTTTAATGGGCTTTGCATTGCATGTCAGGAGAGCTAGTATTTAAATAAAGAAAAAACAAGTTGGATTATAAATAACAATTTAACTGTTTAAATTTTTTGGTCATGGTCTTTGCAGTAGTAAGAGTTGTAGTTATGAACTTATGACATAAAGATAGTTATTGGTTGAAAGAGTCTTAGTTGTTATCTCAAGTTTTCTGTTTACTTTTTCCTTCTCCCTGGATAGCAAATTTTTTTATGTTCAAGTGTCAGGGTCATAAGTGAAATAACAAAATTTAAAGTGAATGATAGTTATAAGTTGTTGCCTATGATTTATAACATTCAGCGTTGTGTATTTTTTTTACTTATGAAGACATGTGTTCTGCTGCAGGAGCCGGACCAGAGCTCAGACGAGAGCCTGCAGGACCCGGCCAATGGCAAACTGCCCACCATGGACGACACCACGACCTCGTTCACGGAAGACTCGCTTGACAAGCCGTCCTCCCCTACAGCCGGACCACAGCTGGATGACAACACCAACGACTCGATCGCTACGTCCGACTCAGCGACGAATGATTCAGCTGCCATGGGTCCTGCCAGGGAGTTGGATGCAGTGAAAGAAGAAACGGAGGAAGAGGACACGAGCTCCTTGGAAGACCAGGAGCCACCCTCCAAGAAAACGAAGCTCCAGGATGAGAAGTGACCGCTGTATCACTTTTTCTACTGACTCTCATCAAAACCATGTTTCCTCAAACTGACATTTTACTTTTTTTTACTATAGTTATTCATCCGTATTGTTGCATAGCAAGAGCCAACGGGACTGGGTTCGGATGCTGAGGATGTTTACTTTGTCTCGTGTAATTTTATGTTGGGCCAAGTTTGGGGGCGACATTTATCAGTGATCTTGGCCACGCCGTCTGTTTCGTGATTGGACTGCCGTTTGGTGCGAGTTGCATTGTTCTGGTTGTGCTGTGAGTCGCTCGAGCTTCAGAACAGACTTGTGCAAATGCAGCTCTTTTTTATTTGTGTACGTCATCATGATTGTTTCAACCAAAATAGTAATTCATAATTTGTTGTGGTTATGAATTATTTTGTGTTTGTAATTTATCATTCATATTGAATAACATCCAACCATTTTGAAATAGAAGCTAGATTGGTGATAAACATGTTCAGTAGGACACAGTAATTTAACGGAAAAGTGATTTTTGTGTTGGAACTTTGATCTATGAAGCGGAAGTTATGCCGTAGACTTATGAGACAGATAAACTGTTTTGTAATAATTATTTCAAGAACGTAGATAAATGCAAATATGTAAATTTTCGTAACACTTGCAAGTTGTAGTTTATAAATAGATTGAAACATACCAAATATGCAGCGTTTTATCAAGTAAGGGAAGATTTTTTATTTTGTATTGGTAAATATTGTGTGCTCAACATTCCACAGGAACTTTTAAGGACCTAATGAACAAACCAGCGTGGAAGCATGTGTGAGGTGTTGGGAGTTGCAAAGCAGATAGTTTCATGTGACCAACATTCCATAACATATATATTCTCTGTATTAGCGGTTTCTCATTGATGATGTGGTACTTTAGGATCAGTTTTTGTACACAACATTTTTCTTCATTGTCGCAAAGTCGGATTCTCAAGTCCCAGTTGCATATTTTCAGACACAACTTTGCAACTTCTTAAGGCATAAGGCCATAACCTTGTGGTAACACTTGTAGCATGCTGTCTCGTTGAAAAGTGAAAGAACATAAATAGCTAAGACTATGCTTATTATAATCTTATGAAAAGTATGTAATTTTAGAGTAAATGAATTTTATATTTATTTACGTACCCAAAGCTGTACAGTAACCTTTCCTTTGGGCAAATGTTACAAGTCATGTGTAGCGTAAAGTACTTTAAAGTGTTATTCTGCCTGAGTTTGGGATTTATTTTGGCTGGATGTTGAAATGTGGCCAATAGTGTGGGCCTATTCTTTTACATTTTGTACAGACGACAGCAATCATGGGCAAGAGAAATGGCTGAAGATTTCTGAGGCATTTTTCCATGTTTACGCTCTCTATTTTAATGTTGTGTGTTCTTTAGTATATTTTGGTAGTGGAACAATTTTCCCAGGAGTCATACAGGTTGGCATTGCTGCTACATTTATTATAACTTTAACATTTCATTTGTGTTATGTATGCATAGTTTTTTTAAACAGTGGGAAGATACAAAATGTTACACCTTTAACACCCAAAACCGTTTAAGTTAAAAGTGGTTGCTTTGTGTTTATCATCACAGTTCATATTCCAGTTCCCACATTAGTTTGTTGACGTTGTGTATTCATGTTACAAGGTATCGTACAATTTACTGGAGTGCATTTTAACTGTCTAGCTGTTGTGAAAACATTAAATATCATTGAGTTCAGCCAAATACAGTAGAAAACAATACTGAACGCACAGGTGAATTTTAAGTTACAGGCAGTGCTCCTGACGGCTGTAAGTGCTAACAGTATTTTAGTAAAAACCCTGTTGCACTAGAACCCAGATTCTATAGACATTCTGGTTCTCCTTAATTTGTCCGTATGAACGAGTTGTCCATACGAACTGAGAAGACATCTTTGGTCTTTCCACGCCCCCTTTTCTTTAACAGCACATGTAAATAAACTATAAGTCATACTCAAATGTCTCTGACAGAACCTAAGACTAAAGTTTACATATTATATCAGTATATATTTTGAGCGAAACTATATCCAATTTGTTCACAAACTAAAATTTACTAAATCAAGAATAAATATAAAACGTACTGAGATGTTGCACGTAGGCTTAACCTACAACTACAATACGGTATGTCATGGCCCATGTTTATATTTCCAGTAGGGAAATAATGAGTTTTGTATTAATGAATTACCCTTAAGAATTAAATACGTAGCCCTGTTTACCTACAGCACTGTAATCATTTATGTAGATACATTAATAAGTATACTAAACCATAATGGAAAAAAGTAAAGTTGACAACCACAGCCATGTTGAATAGTTGTTTCAACTTAATACAGTAGAACCCTGTTATAACATTCCCACATATAACATTTTCCTGCATATAACATCACTTTTCTTTGGTCCCACTATTTTCCCATAAAGCACAATGCGTTAATTTCCTGTTTATAACAACTCTGGTATTTTCATTTCCTTTATATAACATCTTTTATTTTCTCAGACATTGACCATAATGCGGGTAAAATTTTTCTGAACTGAATTATTTTAGATAAAATAACTGAGCTGTAGAGTAAAAAAATCGGTAAAAAAACAAATTCATGTCTGGGAATATATCATATGTGTACATTACAGTGATATTAAAGACTGTGATCCTGAAGATGACGATCATGAACCTACAGAAGACACGTGGGAAAGCCTCTGTAATACACACAGTGTATGTATTCATCATGTTTCTGATAGCACAGTAACTACAGCCTCTTTTAATCCCATTATAGACTTATTTACTGTACATAAACTATTGAATTTTAAGTTACTTTTGTGTAATATTAATTTCTGCTTATAACATTTTCCTGCATATAACACTTTTTTTCACAGGTTCCTTGAAAAACGTTATAACAGGGTTCTACTGTAATTAAATTATTTCTCTTAACAGCATTCCTATATTACGAAATACATTATAATTTTGTGTGCAAGAATGCGAGAGAATGATGCTATTTAAAGAGTTGCTACACTACGATGAAATTTTAACTAGAGTCGTTTTAAAAGTGATCCAATTGAAATTTTTATGTCCAAATTGCAGATCGAAGGAGATTTTTGCTTGGATACGTTCAAGGATGTTTTTTAGAAGTGACATGTGGTCAGGAAATAATGACTAATGTATTGACAACCTAATTTTCTTGGAATAATTTTTTGTTTCATACATAAACTGTCAGACTGACAGTTGTGCCATATTTTGGCAGGCTTTGTAATATTCCGTCCAACCCCTAAATTATTTGCCCTATCATGGACGCTCAGAACCCATCCAGCGTCATCTACTGGCCAGCCTTTGCATTGGGTAGGGCGTAGAATGTGCAGTTCTGGGCATGCGTGTCTAGGCAGACAGCACTCACAACAGAGGCTGCATCGTGAAACAGCTGTCGTAGTTCAATGAACTCGGCAATGTACGGTGCATTATAGACGATAAACATTAAACAATTTCCACCATGGTTGTTGTCAATTTACAGTGTAATGCACTTCAGTTTCTCTTTTCATAGTACATGTAGTAAGGCATCAAGGGTCCCTATTGGTTTCGTGGTGGAACACTGCACATCTGTTTAGTGTTCGTGATAGTACGTACCACACTTGACACATATTTGCATCCTCTGTCATTAAAAACGTAGTGCCTCAATTTTAAAAATAATATTGTATTTGTCGGCATATAGGACGACCCCGCATATAAGACGAGTCATGGTTTTGAAGGTACTAAATTTTGAAAAAAGTAAATTACTAATTTTGAAATTTCCGACAGAAGAATATTTTTTTCCTTTGCCAGAAGCATTAAAAATTTAGTTTAAATATTTTCAATGCTTTTATTACCGTCATATAAACATCATAGTAAACACATAAAACGAATAACATTGGCTACTGCTGCCCTCCGGGCGCCCACGAGCCAAGGAAATGCATGGCAGCGGCTGACTTACCGGCAGCTGTGCGTGACTTGACAACGCCGGACTGAGGCACGCCGCGCGCTACATGGCAACGCCGGGCTACAACAGCTGCTTGCAAGGTCATTGCATTCCTGTGCGCTGTTTGCCAGTCTAGCACTAGACGGTAGACACATGAATGTGTGGTACGGTACCTAGATCCTCGTTTTTTCCGCCCGAGAGTTTTGTGCTTGCGAGACAAAGGATGTAAGCATGCGGACCTAGATCCTCGTTTTCTCTGCCCGAGAGTTGTAGGCTGGCGAGAGAAAGTATCTTGGCACGCACTCCAGCTGCATCGATAGCCGCTTTGATGCGTGTTCTTTACTATTAATGATACTCATCAAAATTTCGTACCGTGAATTTTTTATTTAAAAAAAAAAAAAAAACGGGACACTAGTTTTTATTTGTGACGAAAAACGCAATTCCTAGAAACATTATTCAACTCCACAGCTTACAGCTTAGCTTTCAAACAATTTTTGGTTACCAAAAGTTGTTGCACCTTCATATAAGACGAGTAGCAATTTTGAAGGCCAAAAATATGTAAAAATAGTTGTCTTATATGCCGGCAAATACGGTATGTCCCTCTATTAGTAAATTAAAATAAAATCAAGTGAAATTCCTAATTATTTTCATTGGCAGTTTTAAGTTCTTGTCGTTATCAATACAGTAGCATTTTGTAAATTACGCTCTCACCTGTCACATTCTCAGTCACGTATGCAAAGCCACAGATTTTTGTAGCTGTTCCAAGGATGTCTGACATGAAACCTGTGTGTTTTTGTGTTGTTTGTTAAGGTTGGGAACATGCTAATGGCCTTATTACAGATTGTTTTAATAATTGTGATTTGTGCAAGTATAGCTCTTTATTTATTAATTTTTTTTTTAAATCTTGTGCCATGAAGTATGTTCTTTGTGAGGACTATTACGACAGCTGCTTTTTCATTGCCTATGTTAACCTGATTGGTTAATTTTATATCCAACTTTTTACTGATGTAATTTTTTTTTTTTTTTTTTTTTTTTTTTTTTAATTTTTTTTTTTTTTTTTTTTTTTTTTTTTTTTTTTTTTTTTTTTTTTTTTTTTTTTTTTTTTTTTTTTTTTTTTTTTTTTTTTTTTTTTTTTTTTTTTTTTTTTTTTTTTTTTTTTTTTTTTTTTTTTTTTTTTTTTTTAAATCTTCTCTAAGTGTTTTTGACATGTTTACTTAGATAGTAGTGATGCAGCAAAACATTTGTTTCCACTAATTTTCTCTTAGTAGCTGAAAAGAATAGTTTGATGTTGCAGTATTATTTTTTAGTTTTAAAGTCATGCTACTAAGGAACTTTTATCTTTTAATTGATGAGTATAATTTGGAATGTAATTTTTGCTTACTCATTGTAAATCTTTTAAGCTTACTGAGAAAGTTTTTTTTTGCTATGGGGGTTTGGTGTGTTAACTAGGACATTTGGTCATTAATGGAACTGTGTATTGATTGACAAAATTTGAAGACTTTTGCCAGAACATTTAATAAAGTTTGGGTATGTAGCAACTTGATAATGCATTGTTGCATTGTTTAGTGATTATTTGGTCATATGTATGTTTAAATTTTTTTGTGTTCTAATGAGAGTTTTTTTTACTGCCTATCAAAATAGCCATCTCTTATTAGTACAGTAAAGCCATGATACTTCAAATTATTTTTAGTTACAAGTTCTATGTTGTCTTTTTATTAGTTCTTAATTTATAATGATAGGATTTTACATTATTTGCAATTTGTTTAGTTAGGAATTCTACATTACGCACAATTTTTAAGGGAAAATATTCCGAAAATTATTATTGCAAACATTTGCTTAACAGTGAGTCAGATGGCTGCTCGTGGAAATTGTGACAAATGTAGTGAGGCAGTATTTAGGCACATCTGTCGCTGTAGTAAACGAGGACGAGTAGTGGGATTACAGAGGACGATAGAGGTGTTTACCAGGCTGACTCACCCACAACTTTGAAACAGCATTGGATGATGATGTTGCTGGCAATGGCAGCTTCGTTACACATCATAACTTCTTCCTATTGCAGTAATTGTAAAAGCAGCATAAAAACATTTGTCTCACGTATCTCTTTTTTTTAAATATACATAAATGTGTGTGCACACTCACGCACTCTCTGTACCATTTTCTCTTCTGTTCCATTTTTCCTCTGTCACTACAGCCGGTGTTGATCGATGCACTTCCTGTCCACATTGTGCTTGCAGAAAACTTGTACAAAATACTGCTGAGGAAGTGTACAACAATTTTTTGTACCACTGCCTGGAAAAAGAAAGGGAAGAAGAAATACAAATCTTCACTGAGGAGGGTGAGGAACTGTCTGTACAGACTTTCCTGTCTTGAGAGAAGAAAGAACAAATCAGGAAGTGGAAGCCTCTACACTGCTGATTTTTAGGCTGCATTACAGTGATGGTACAACACTCAAATTGGATTTGTATGGTATTGCACATGCGTGAATTTTAAGTTTTGTGTATATTTAATGGCCAGTCAGTCAATGTGCTTGCTAGCTAGTCACATTTTTCCCACTTCTCTCAGTTCATTTGTCAAACTCTCCCTGCCTCTTTGCTTTTCTGACTTTTTTAAAATGTAATAATTTAGAATTTTGGAACCTGAAATCAGACTGCGGTTTTGTTTGTCTCAATAGTTTTGAATTATTGAGGTTTTACTGTACCAGTGTCAATTAACTTTTTATATTTGCTATTTGCATATTGAATTTCCTAATAAGCTTAGTCGTAATAATGGTCTACAGTAGTTGTACATCTTTTAAATTAAATTGCCACACATGGTATGGCTCTAATACGTGGAACAAAATGCACTTTGAGAAAGCTGACAACATGTTTATTTGTGGTTGTGTAGACAAGGAAGTCTGAACTGATGCAGTTAAGGCTGGAGTGTACACTTGGTGTGCTGGTAGTGGATGGTGGATGGTGTTGGATAGGTCAGGTGTAGAAGTTTTGTTTTCAGCCTTGAACATGAGAGGGTGGATCAGTGTTTCTGTTTAAGGGAGTTGTATCTTGCAGTATTCTTGAACAGTACTGTAGCTGGGGCATGTGTTCTGTTTGTCGGTGAAGTATCAGCTGCCACTGGTTTTTCATAGGTGATTGTAGTTATGTCAGTTGGGGCAGTTTTTAATCCAAAAATGTTGTTGAACTTAGTAGTTAATGAAGTTAGTAATAATGATGAAATATGCACATTTGAACATATGTACTGCAGAAGTATGCATTTTATATAGCTGCAAATTTGATAAAAATGTAGTTTGGTAAAAAGTGGGGCCTATATTGAAAAATAAACGTTGAGTCTGAAGGTTGAGTCTAGGTTGCCGGTTGTACATCAAGGTGTATTGACACAAGAAGTGTAGAATATTTAGCTTCTTTTATATATTTTAACGTAAGGTATGACGAGAAAATGTGCTTTTAATTTTACACTCCACTAAATTTTTTCCTCCAAAATTTAGGCACTGCCGTTTCTAAATATCTTTTAAAAAAATTGAATTAATTCAGCAATGTGACATGATTGGCAGAAGAAAGGGATTGTACTGCACAGGCTCTGATGTCTCGGATCACACAATCTGTACTCTCCCAACTCACAGATGTCTAGAAAATACATACAGTACCTTATAAAAGCATGGCCACTGGTTGTTTGTACCACTTTCGCAAAAAAATTAACTGTATGCCCACATGCTGGCATTTTTCTGTCGCTGAAACGACAGGTGGTCGTTATGCAGGTTTTCTTAAATTCATTTGTAAGCCTTTTAAAATAAGGGTCGTGTTTGGCTAGTGTTCCAGCTCCTTTGTTATGATTTAAATCTGAGCAACACAATCCTCTATATGTACATGTTATTGTTAGTGGCGTGGTGTGGTTAAATTTGAATTCTTTTGTGATAACTGTATCTTGAGCTGTTTCAAGCGATCCAGGCCATTGTGGAAACTAATGCTTTTATTTATTCAAAGAAATGGTTTACTAATTTTGGGGTTGATTTGCAGTACTAATTTTGAGGTGTTTAACAACTAGTATGAAAATAATACTAAAGTAGCTGAGTGTGCCAGATGAAATTTTTTTTTGTGATTAGGTTTTATTTATTTATTTATTTTTTTTTTGTTATTTTCGATTAAAGGTGATGTGAGCTAGTATGACATGTTAATATGGCTGAGTTGCTTGTAAAAACTTGTATTGCTAAATGTACACACTGGCATACTTTTTTGGCGGGTTGGTTTGTACTGAACATAACTTTGGGGGTTAAAAAATGTATAAATAACAGTTTGTAAATAGTTGACTATAAAACTCGACTTCAGTGAAAATAGTGACATGTGACGTTCATATGTGGAACCACCCCATTAAGTCTGAATAGGTAATAGGTTGTCATACAATGCTCAAAGATAGCATTTAATGTAAAATAGAATATAGGTTTCCTCTTGTAATTACAATAATCCCATTGGCTGTGCCACAGTTTTACCATATTTATAGAACTATACTGTTCCAGCAGTTTGTGCTGCTGTAAAACTCTGTTTTACAGATTTTTAAATCCATGGGAGAGTATAATGATTCTCAAAATGGTGTAGCAAAAGGATATCATGTACTGTAGGGCAGTATGGGGATAATAAAATAAGGTAAGCAAAGAAAATTGCAAAATGAAGTATTTTGATATGTGCATATTTTGTGTGTGTATGTTGGCTATTTCATGGTGAATACTTTTGTGTCAGAGCAATGCAATTTTTTCTTTGTATTTTTTCTTAATTTAACTGTTGTAATTTATGTTACGCATGCTTTTGTCAGCACTACATATAATCTGTTGTGTAAATGCTGTGATAATTTTTTGTGGAACTTAAGTTTACATTTATGAGTGTAAGGGGGACTTCGGCGTGTACTTGTGTTAGTTGGTGGATAAAACTTATTTAGTAAAGTTTTTGGATGTGCGTTTTTTTTTTTTTTTTTTAATTCACGTAGGCACATCATACTTAAAACAATATTTTTCAGTACCTTATTTTACACTAATGTTGAGTGAGTGTTTGATTGCAGTGGTTTTAATTTTGCTCATTTAAATATTTAAAGATACCATATTTAAAGAGAAAAATTATCTTTCATGCAATTACACTTTCTGTTGCTAGTCTGTATTATATGTAAAGTGCGGAAGCATTCACACTGCTGGCTTTGTTTTTACTGGTGAGGATTGTTTGTGAATGGAAATTGTTTACTTAAGTTTTGCAGGGTTTCAATTTGTCCAGTCTTTCATTTGTACATTTTCATTATCATAGTACATGTTTTCATATTAATGAAATAATAACTCCACCACTGCAAACATTCTGTTTAATCTTTGTAGTTTAGTTATTTTATTTATTAAGTGTTTTGTCATATTTCCAGCATCAGTGAAGAAATTAATGGTTATTCTTATGATCGACTGTGAGTAAATGTGTAGTCAAGTCTTGGTATTGTATTTAGGTTCTCAGAGCATGTACTGTCTCCTTGAGTATGGGCTTAAACATGCTGCACGGCAGTGTGACCTTGATTATGTACTACAATGCATATTTCTCAGATTAGCTTACTCATAACTATTTATTATTGGGAGTCTACTGAGCCAAATCACTTCTTCCATTGCGGTAGTTGTATGTACAGAGTAAAAAATTGTGTAACCTTGTAAGTCACATGAGTGGGTAAAATGTATTCAGCCGATAGTCGCCTAGGTTAGCCTGGATGTTTGGAGGTGAAGTGGTATTGTATGTAGTGATAAGAATGAGTGGATATTTAATTTTTTTTTGTGGACAAGCTGGTGTGGGTGATGCCATCAGCAGTGTTTTGTCCATAATAAGAATTTATGCCATGCCTTTATTTAATTTTTAGGGCTGTATGTTTTTGCTTGAGTTATCGATGGTGTGTTAATTTATGGTTTTAATGATATGTTTTCTTTATGTTTTCAATAACTCTTTTATTTTTTTGTTGAACAAGTGTGTGTGTGTGTTTTTTTTTGTACATATTACTGCTTTCTACAAGAGTTAGGAGTTAGTAGTTGATGCTCGATAGTTAATCTGTGTTCTTCCTCCAGAATGTTCAGCCATTTCTTGCCTGTATTTTTACTAAATGCCTTTTTGTAGACATGTATTTAAACTTGCAAGGACTCAGAATGGAGGTGTAAAAAGAAAGTTTAAAAATAATTTGACTGCATTGGCTATGATTTGAGTGAATTGTGGTGTACTGTATAGTATTCCAAGTATTATCTGACGATGGTTGAAAATGAAAATATTGGTACAATGTGCTATTTTTTTATATTTTAAGATGTGATTGTGAAGTCTTGTTCAATAAATTATAATAAAGTCTTGTTGTAGTTGTAGCTGATAAACCAGGGCAGAACACAATGTTACTACTGTACTCACTCAATGGCCTTATTACAGTTCTTCACAGTTCATATGTTTTTGTGAACAATTCTGTTGTTTTTTGTTCAGTTGTGGTGTTAGAGTAAAAAAAATTGTTGCGAAGGAGACTCAAAAAATAAATAAAATAATCATTTGAGCTAAAGCTGTAATCATGTTCTCATATTACGTAGTAAGTTGTTGTGATCTGACAAGTAATTGTTAATTTTTAATTGGATGACCTTTCGCTACCTACTTGCGTTGCTAATAACTAGAGGAGAGTCATTTCTAAGTTACCGTAAACACCCTTGATCTGTACACATATACTTTTTTTAAAATTTGGCAAAGCGGGGTTTGAATATTGCATGGTTACACGGCACGGGATGGTAGTCAGAACAGATACTTAGCAACAGTGCTTCTAGCGGCTGGTCTGTAGTGAGTCACAAACCTTCATGCGTGTACATACACACTCTCTCACACACACACTCTCTGTCTCACACACACACTCTCTCTCTCACACACACTCTCTCTTACACACTCTCTCTTACACACACACTCTCTCACACACTCTCACATACTTTCTCTCTCACACACACTCTCTCTCTCACACACTCTTTCTCTCACACACTCTCTCTGACACACTCACTCTCACACACACACTCTCTCTCACACACTCACTCTCACACACACTCTCTCTCACACACACTCTCTCTCACACACACTCTCTCTCACACACACTCT
>PNEQ01004222.1:16263-71016 GCA_003012365.1 Medauroidea extradentata
GATAATGATGGGCAGCTATGGGGATGGTGGAGGCTGAAAAAAAAAGTTTGTTGTGTAGGCGTGTTGTTATAATAATATTAATTATGGTCAGGGAAATTTTTAATGATTGGTCAGTGAAAGTCAGGGAAAGTCAGGGAAATTCATTTTAATATTTCTGTGGGAACCCTGTCAAAAAATAACAAAATTCTATGACAAAAAAAAATTAAGGAATTACATTGACAATGAATAAAACATATATTATCTAGTTCACTGCATTAAAGTATGAATTGTAGAGTTGCAGTTATTACTTGGTAGGTTACAATAAATAAAACAAATATAGTGAAAGTTTGAAAACCGAGCAGCGGCGCCACCGCCTGTGCCAAGTCGGCCGGCCTGTCTCCATCAACTGCGACGTATTAGGATCTACATTGAGGTCGTACTATAGCCGCAAAGTTCCAGCTCATGCGTAGTTGCTCATTTAACTATATTACAGCCTCCTTCTAGGCTGTTTCACGACATCTTGTATCTCTCGTCTTGCGCCAAAATTGTTTAGGTTTGTACACAAACCCTATAAATAATAGCGTGAACTTTTTTTTTTTTTTATTGATTTAACACCATTCGTACTTAAAACAATTAACTTGGCGCATAATTGGCTTAAACAATGTGTTACTGTGTGTCGTCGTAAAACGTGTATTTCGCAAGTGAGCACGATAATAGAGCGCTACCTATTAGCCACGTGTAGGAACATTTGTCTCCACTATGGGTATGTCAAACTTGAAAAATAAATAGACGTTTGTATATTACGTAATCCCTGAACTCCTAATTTATTTTTTCCGCATATACTGACTGTGAAAGCTATTATTTGCAACCACTTATACATGTAATTCTCGACGATTTTAGGTAAGAACGTCACAAAATGCCATTTTTGGAACATTGAACGTCGGTATGTGCTACGGTGCCGCTATCTATCTGCCATGTTCTGAACGTTCATACAGTTACGCTATCTGTGCGCTCTGCACGCTACTTATATCTACGATCGTGTACAATTCATCAAACGTCGAGGGATTGTTTTGACGTTAAGTTATATAAAATTGCGCAATGAATAACTACATCCACTTTTTCCTTCTTTCTTTGGTGAAAAATTTACAAGGGCATTGTGCTATACTCCGTTCACTCTAAGTTGAGTTCTGAAGTAAATAAATTAAGTAATATCATTGCACTTCGCTAGGGGTGTGCGAATATTCGAAAGTTCGAATATTTTTCAAATAGTAAATCTGAACTATTCGTATTCAAAAAACGAATACCAGATTCCCAAATTTCGAAGTATTCGAAGAGGTTCGAATAGTGAATTTTAACAATTTCTTAATATAATCTGAGCGGGTAACAAGGCCATTTCTACTTACAAGCACAACAAAATTTACCGGATTTTCCTGTTTTGCAGATGTTTAAAGGTTAAAATAAATATACGGGAAAGAACTGATATTTTTGTATACATTCAACGTAAATATTTACATATTCACGCATGGCGTCACATTCGTGTCCATAGATACACTCGCGCAGATACTCATCATTGAAGCGTAGCGATACACGCTAACAGAACATCTCGATATACACAAGATGGCGGCAGTGGTGGTCTCGTCGACGTTGTAAGATAGTGATCACCGCGATCACAGCAGCGAAAGTTTGATGTCTACATAGTTACCGTGCATACATCTATGACAAGGTGTTTAACTTAATTTGTTTACTTTTAACGCAGCGCAGTATATTTGCATAAAATTTTGCTGCGGGGAAGTTAATAATTCTTATTTTCGTTAAGTAAAGAAACGAAAAATATTTGTGAATCCTTACCGATGTCGCAAAAAGTGGAAACATGAATTAAAATGGCCAAAACGTGGGGAAACATCATTTTCGGCTGTTTGGGTAGCCTGCAATTCCGAATTTAACGTGACGAAAGTGCGGATACAAGGTATTCGTTGGTATGAAATTACGGCGGTTCACACTAGAATTTTATGTATCGCTAATATTGAGACCTTGGTAAACACCAAGGTTAGTTACTTATCGTGTACCGGCCAAACTATTGATTTTAGAAATGAAAAATGTGTCTATAATAGTGACGTTCTTAGTAGTCCTACGTAAAAAAAAATTTGTTTGGTTAAGATTTTTAGGTTAGGTTGTTAGGTTAATGTACATAAGTTTAGGTTAGGGTAAATATCAAGAGTAGCTACTCATCGCGTAGGGATTAAACTATTGGTTTTACAGGTAAAGTTTCTGTAATAAGCACTTGTTAGCAAAACCAATTTTGTGATTCCTCACAAACATAACAAAAGAAGTAAACTGAGAAGAAAGAGCAGTATATTGCTGTAAGGACAGGTACAAAGTAACAAAAACATATGTGTTTTAGGAATGTTTAAGGTTATCACGTAAAAACTGCTAATTTTTTATGCATATATTAATAAAGCAATGTGCATTTCTATATCTCCTTGTAAATACAAGATTATGCACTGGAAAATGTATACCAAAATTTTAAGAAATCACTATTCAAAAATTATTCGAAAAAATTAATATTCGTTTGAAAACTATTCGAAACCCTAAAACCACTATTCGCACACCCCTACACTTCGCTAGCTTCTAATTGGCTCAATTTGTGCGTCGCGCTGATGTACTATTTCCAACAGACAAAAGTGTGTACAGTCGGCATCATAGGAAACAACAACGCCGTATATATTAAAACAGTATTGCGTGAAAATTTTGTATGTGTTATCGACATAGGGAAACAAAAATTACACAAAAAATTGATAAAGATATTGACGTGTAGTTACTGTATATTTCAAAATTTAATAGTAATTGTCAAGTCATGACTAATGATTGTATTCAAATATTCCGGTATTAACGTAACGAAAATTTGGTACTACATGCAGAAAAAAAAGTTGTCAACAAGATGAGTGATTAAACTTACTGTAAAGTCCTCCTGGAATATTTTGTACTTCGTTTTGGAAAAATTACATTTTATAAATCACCAAACAATCTGTCGATAATTCACGACACATACTGTGACGGGTCTCCGTCTACGTTGTTATTTATATATATATTTTGGAGGTTATGAGTCCCTGTTCGGGGCGGCAGAATGTGATGGGTCCTCGTCGCCGTGCTGTTATTATTTATATGTAGACGTTACGAGTTCCTGTTTGCGGCGGTAAAATGTGACGGGGCTCCTTCTACGTCGCCGATGTAGTTGTTGATTCCGGGGATGTAACTCTCCTCCGTTGGTTAGGCAGAAAGATGGCAAAACACAGCGAGCTGATGTAGAGACGGTGCCTATTATATTGATGCCCGGATAGCAGTGAGGTTAGTCCGAAACGGATAAAAAAAATAATAAGAAGAAAATTTATATCTTTTTTTCTATTTAACCTTTCTTTTGATGCACTTGAACGGACAATGGCAATTCATAAAGTGAGTGCTCGCCCAGAGTTAGTTGAGGTGACTTTTCTATCTACGTATTAGGCATTACCGCCTGCCCTCTGTGTGAGTAGTAGTACTTGGCCCGGCACTTTGTCTACCTAAATCACCGGCTATATGGTTATGAATATCTACTGGTTGTTTACTACTAAATTAAAATGCAGCATGCCAACAAAGAAAGGAAATAAAGCTAAGTTCGACTAACGATTCCGCACTCTAGGCTTCACAGCCCTGTCTAACACGTCCTCCTCCTGCCGCCATGACGCCCCAACTAATAAACACTTAGCCGGCCATCTCCCGGTGACCGGTCACGAGCTCCGATGAAACACAACTACTGACCGATTACAAACTCAGACAAAACTTAACCGGCCATCTCCCTGCGACCGGTCAGTAGCTCCGATGAAACACAATTACTGACTGATTAACAAACTCGGACAAACAAAACTTAGCCGGCCATCTCCCGGCGACCGTTCACGAGCTCCGATGTACGACGACTCACTTTCCTGGGCGGACACTCTGACTTACTCGGCCGAGCGGCGGAGGGATACATCAAGATCCAACTTGCCTAAAAAGCTGGTTAATTGACGTTTATAACCTAAAAATTGTACGTAACATAGATACTGATAAATTTACAAAGCATTTTATTTCATAATACCAGCTAAATATTTATTAGTTTATTAATTGGGGGATGTGCAGCGTCATCAATCTGTCGCGGATCAACACCTTCACGGAGTTTTGCGCCCGACACTACCACCCACGTTGATTGAGAAACGCCCGGCAGAGCTCATCGCATTCCAGCACGTTCCTGTACGTGCCTCCAAGCGAGTGAACTCTGACCTGCCTGCCAGATAAATCTGTCCAAAGCACAGGCTAGCTCAGAGCTTATTTGAAATTGTAAAAGCTAGCACTTCTCTGTACGTGCTTCCAAGCAAGAGAACTACGCCTACCCTGCCACATAAATCCCATTCCAGGAGAAGCAAGCTGAGAAGCTACTTGAAATTTAAAAATTCCAAAGAAGGCAAAATATAAGAAAAGTTGCTAGAAATTAAATTAGCTTTCAAATGAGTCCAAACACGATATAAATCCAATAAAATTGACACGTAAAATTAAATACTTTTCTCTTGCTTTAAAGTTAACTTTTAAATAGACTTTTAATGTTAATTTCTCTATTAGCATCCCCAATTAATAGGTTGGATCACGCCGTATACATCCTTATACCTGGTTAAGTTGGCCTACTTAATTTGTTATAAACAACAAAGAAAAAAAATATTAATTAAGACAAAAAAATTGAAATTACTGTATGATAAAAGAGGCCAAGTAAGTGCTACGTGCCAGTGCACGTCACAATACTGGTTTTTTTATACAAAAAAGATTGCTATGCGAGATTTTTATTCTTGCTTTATAAACATCACCACAGTTTGTTCAGTAATGAAGACATATATCCACGTTTCGAAAACCATGCAAGACATTTTCACTGTTCACGTCCAGCATCATAAAACCTAATCTGCAAGCGACGTAAATATAAACCGACGGAGGACGGAACAAAATAGAACAATGAACTTTGGTTCGGACCACGCGGCCGTGGTTCGGATGAACTGGAACGGAAAATGGACGAACGAAAGAAAACATTTGCAGTAACCACAACATTGGCGCGTTAACGTCCAATAATACTTAATAAAAAAAACATATCTTATTGTGATATTTCTGACTTATTTTTACTGTGGTAATTATTACTGAACTAAAATTTTGGTATCTTCAAGAGTATCGTACATCTCTAAATACTGGCAAGTGTACCAAGAAACTCGTACGTTTAGCAGTGCGTCAGTCGTTAACTCGTGAACCAACTGTACGGGCGTGTCGTCCGCTAACCATAATTAAAGTAATAAACATATAGCATCGTAGATTGTGGTTGTAACATCTGTATATCTTAGATATTTGTTAATAAAACTCTCATTAAGTGATGGAGTGGTAAATTTATATGTACACGACTGATAACAAAGATCAATTTCTTATGCAAGATCACAGTGCACGGCGGTCGGCAGCCAATGAACATGTTTGTTTATAATTTGCTTTGTTTATCCTAAATGTCAACTAAGAGTGAACGGAGAATAGTAACGAATACTTACTTTTTTTCCATTAAACACTACGCAAATCTGGCTATTCGCCAGCGAGAAGGCACTCGGCAGATCGATTTTCTCATTTTTTTATGACATTGGTCAGTCATATCTATTGTTTAGCGGTGTTCTTTTGATCGTAAGATGTCTACCTATTGATATAAATTTATGTTTCGGCCATCAGTTGCTTTATTTTTTCGCTAAATGCTACGGAAGTCGGGCTATTCACTTGAGAGAAGACACTCGGAATCTTGATTTTCTCATTTTTTTATGACAAGGATTGGTCATAAGTATTGTTTAACGGTGTCCTTTTGATCGTAAGACATCTGCCTATTGATATAAATTTATATTTCAAATGTCACTTGTTTTATTTTTTCGTTAAATTATACGGAAGTCGGGCAATTCGCTTTAGAGAAGACACTCGGAATCTCGATTTTTTCATTTTTTGAGGACAAGGGTCGGTGATATCTACCGCTCAACAATGTGACGTCTGGCTACTGATATCAATTTATGTTTACATTATTATTACATTAATTAATTTCCCACAAAACACTACGGAAGTCGGGGCCCGACTAGGCACACTTTGCAGAGAAAAATGCAACTTTAAACGTTAAGGCCTTGGGGGAGGGGGGGACAAAATAATCGCTATAGATTTTACGAAGGTAGCAATTTTACAAATGTGATTAGAGGAACCGTGAGTATTCGTAAAAACGAGGGTCTAGTGTAGTGATTAATTGGACGGTATTAAGCAGAAAGGAACCAACACACAGTTAACTAACTGGAACTGAGATATTCAAGATCTTGGTTTTCTGTGTGTATCTAAGCCTTGTATAAACAATTTTTTTATGTGCTCTTATTTTCATCACATATTGTGAGTTAATGCACTTTTTTTGAAGATGTGGGTACTTCGTACCTTCTCATTCTACCTGGTATGATTATCTCCAAACCTATTAACTGATGGGTTGGTTCCTTTCTGCTTAATGCCGTTCAATTGCCCCAAAGAGCCACAGTACAACGTGCTCTATAAGTACAGACAACAGCAGACAAAATGCAGTACACGCTGCAACTGTCACTGTGGAGTATACTTGTGCTATGCAGCAGTATTTGTATTTAAAAAAAAAACATTTTTTTGAATTTTTAAAATTTTTATTTTCTTTTTTAGCATTTTTTTAAAAATACAAATAATTTTTATTCTTTATTTTTACGAGCATGACATTGTAGCCTGCAAAGTCTTTATCCACTGTGATTTTTTGAGTGTAGTATAGCAGCTGGTTTTAGTGTAGTCGTTAAAACAGAAACATGCAAAATATGACTTAAACAAGTCATTACGCAAAAAATGTGATAGATAAAAAATTTTTATAAGAGCCAAATTTAGTCATGTTTTGTGTCTAAAATAAGGAAAAAAGTATCTGGTACAAATAAAAAATAAATAAATGGTGATGAAAATTGCGATAGACTGCACCCTTAATGTATAAAATTAGCATAAGACACCTTTCTCAAAGAGTTTTAAGACTAACTTTGATGGTAATTATTTAATATTTTGGACGCTGTCTGTAGCTGTTTTGCACAGTGGAGGCTCAGAAGTGAAGGAACGATAAGGGCTACAGGAGAGGAGTCTGCTATGGTTTTTGTTAAGGAACTGTCGTAGCACTTGCCTTAAGGGACTCGCAAGACCACTGGAAACCGAAATCAGGGTGGCCAGAGCTGGGAATCGAACCCAGCAGGCATCAGAGCGAGTATCTTTTTTAGCTAAAAGTATCTTTAGTTTTTTAAAGGGTCTAACAGTCTCTCTTTTTGTAAAATCAGTCTATTTTGTCTCAATTTTTGTACCGAGCTTTTAATAACCACCAATTTAGCTTACTAATTATTGCATTTTATTATTAAAGAATTATTACATTGCTGCAAAATCTGTCAAAGACTGTTCAATCTTCCCTACCAACAAATGTATGGAAAGTGGTTTTCTTTCACCTTGGAATAAAATGAGAAATTTAATATTGACTTAAATGTTCAATAAAAAGTTCCTTTGTACATTAAACAATGTGAGGACTAGTTCATTGGTTAAAGGAACTCATGATGGTGGTTTGAAAGTTTTTATTTTGGAAATAAACATCCTGAAAATATATAGACATAATTTTTAAGTTTTTGCGAACACCTGTTAATTCATACCTCACTGTTACAAACTGCCAAATTTTAGGTACCTTCAGGTTTGTATTAATGAGGTTCCACTGTATATTTAAATAAATTTGTTCATGTTATCAAGCTATATTACATAGAAATAGAGTACAGTATAGGCTTTAGATTAACCTCTGGTTGAGGACCTGGCTGTGGTATTCATTATTGACAGGCAGTGTGTCTCACTTGACACAGTGTGTCAGAGGGAGAGAAAATCTGGTAAACGGATCCCTTCTAACCAGTGTTTCGTACAGTTGGAGGAGACCGGCACTAACCTGCTTTTTCCTTAAGTATGACTTTTCTCTGTTACTATGTATAAGTTTGCCACTTTTCAGTTGTAGAAGACTTGTGATGTTTCAACCAGTATTCTGTTTCACTACCTACATGAATTGAATTTGGTACAGTATTTTCGATTTAAATCGTATTTTTGTTGTTCTTTCAAGTTTGATGTTTTCAGGGTTTCAGACTGCCCATGAGCATTACATCAGTGCCACTACTATGCTTTTGTTTATTCTTTCAAGGTTTTTATAACTTCAAGTCAATTTTTTTTGTTGCAGTTTTGTGCCCCTTGATAACTAGTTCTTGGGTCCCTTGGTGCCCTAGTGTATTTTCTGTCCCTCTTGACTGTGTGGCCTCAGATCCCGCCTTCCCCTCTACTTAACCTCGAACTGGCGCCTATCTGGTGAAGAGGGGAGGTAGGGGATAAGCGAGTTGGATGGTGAGGAGAGGGACGGTCGGGGTGGTGGCGATGGGGTGTGGGGCGAGGGGACTAGACGGAGAGGTAGATGTGGTTCAACGAGCGGCCGAGGCAGAAGGTCTAGGCGTTGGCATGGCCTTAGTATTCGATGCAAAGACCGTCGGTATTACTGAAGAATACGTTTTTCCATCGGGGATTGTCCCGTTTCCTGGCTGATAGAAGACTTTGCCGTCTCGGGAGAGGCGTGTCTGTTTGGATTGCAGCGACACATAAGGCTGGTTCACCTCAGAAACAAAAGGTAGTTGGTATCCTACCTGGGCGACGAGCGAGGTAAGAAGAATAGATATAATTGCAGTGCTGCGGAGTAAGAAACTTTACAGCGATAGATATTCTTCACGGAAGTACATCAGACACATACGTTTTTTTTTTTTTTTTTTCGGAGCATTTAACCTTCGTCGTTTTCTTTCAGGGGCCTCCTACGCATTTAGTTTTTGAACTTTGTTGAACTGTGATCTTTTCCATTTTACTTTGGGCGTTCGGGGTAGTCCTGCTCTCTCTATTATACTATAATATATGTTCGTGAGGTTTAGGCGGTCGAACACTTGTATCGGTACGCTGTTGGTACCGTTATTTTGGACATGGGTCATTTAGTTG
Organism: Medauroidea extradentata; assembly: GCA_003012365.1. Taxonomy (NCBI): domain Eukaryota; kingdom Metazoa; phylum Arthropoda; class Insecta; order Phasmatodea; family Phasmatidae; genus Medauroidea; species Medauroidea extradentata. Next base: position 25,336 of record PNEQ01004222.1, read on the forward strand.
GTATTTGGACAATTGTATGGTCTCCTTAATGAGACGTAAGAGTTTATTTTGTTTAATAGAAGTGGACATTAAGTGTAACTTCGTGTTTGTACGATCCTATGTATTTGGTTATGTGGGTTATTTGGTATTAAATCTTTGAGCAGGTGAAGTTGACTTAGTGGTTATTTGGTTGTACACTATTTCAGTTTTAAGATTAATTTTTAAGTCAACTTTTAAGGCTATAAAGTAGAAACATGGGAAGGTGCAAATACAGATGTGATTGGCTTCACCAGAAAGACAAAAATGGGTACATAATATCTTTGTGGGCAGAAAAACATAGTGATTATGAGATGTTTTGTAAACTTTGCACGTGTGTTAACGTATTTAACAAAGGATTGCATGCTGTTTTACAACATTCTGAAAGCGCAAAACATAATGAATGGTGTAGTGATGTTCTTGGAGGTAAACAATTACTGCTAATAAGTGCTTCATCAGATTCAGTTGACCAAGTGCCATCATCATCATCAACATCTATTGATCCACTTGAAATTCAAAGTTCTTCATCTGCATGTACATCTCGAGCAGAGCAGAGCTAGTCTCTATCAACAGTACGTATTTACAACTCCAGAGATAAAGCCACACATGCCGAATTGATATGGACAATGAAAAGCATTTGTAGCAACTACTCGAACAATTCATGTTCAGATATAAAATCTACATTTGAATGTATGTTTCCAGGAGAGTTGCCAGATGGTTTTTCTCAATAAAATGCAATATTTGACCACAGATGCTCTTGGTGTGTATTTCTATGAAGAAATGCTGGAAGATGTTGGCTCATCACCTTATACAATTTCCTATGATGAGACTAAAAATTCTGAAAGCGAGAAAGAGCTGCAAGTTACTATCGTGTACTGGTCGGATCTACGGAATCAAGTTGTTAGGAGACATCCTGAAACTTTCTTCATTGGTAAAGCCTATGCTGTTACTCTTCATTCTTTAGTAAGCAAGACCATCACCAATGCAAATTTGTCATTGAAAAATCTTCAGATGGACGTAACTTAAACATTAAAGTCTTCAAGATGTTTAGGGAGGAGAAGATGGAAATGTATTCTAAAGGTTTAGTATATTTTGGAACTTGTCCCATTCCCATTGTTCATAATGCTTTCTTAAAAGCTATGGATGTGTTTGGTGAAGATGTGATGACATTAGTGACTAGTGTGTATCACTATTTTCATGGATGGCCTTCACGTTGGGAAGAATATGAGAAGCTTCAACAACATTAAATCTACTACTACACAGATTTTTGAAACATACTTCTACCTGATGGTTATCATTAATAGCTGCAGTTGAAATATTAATCGAATTGTGGGCTGGTTTGGAAACATATTTTATAAAGCACATTCCAGCCAATAAAAGTAAATGTATTTTACAGAAGGAGAGTGTGAGAAAAGTTACATCTTTACTCAAACAACCAGGAATTTTTGCTCAATTTCATTTCATATTGTCTTCTGCTAAATTGCTTCAAAAATTCACTAAGTGTTTCCAAAGTGAAGCTCCTGTAATTCATGTTCTGCATTCAGAGTTATTAGAAGTTATTGGAACTCTCGCTGGCCGAGTATGTAAAGGTGCTGCTGTGAGCGAGACCGTCATCTTCATATGATTGGACAAGTTGCATGTTGTTTGAGGCAGTTAGTAATTTAGTGCCCATACAACAACTGGTACTTTCAGGGCAAGTAAGAGATAAACTTTCTCAATTACCAGAAGTAGGTAGTGTGTTTTAAAAATTGTTCAAGCACATTATATTGCCGGATCTAAGTATCTTGTGGCAAAAGTAATGGCAGACTCAGTGTTTCTAAAACAAGCACTTGGATTCCTCAATCCACTGGGAAGAAAATCTGAAAGAAGCTCTGTGTGTGTGTGTGTGTGCGTGCGCATGCGTGCATGTGTGCGTGTGTGTGTGGGGGGGGTTGTGTGTGTGTGTGTGGTTGTGTGTGTGCGTGCGCGTGCGTGTGTGTGTGTGTATAGACTGAAGCAAATATGCCTTGGTGAGATATTCTAAAGTACTTATAGGCTGTTCACGTGAGAAAAGTTCATAACTTTCTGTTTCTACAGAATAGTATTAAGTTTTGTGGATGTTAAAAGTGATAATGTTATCCTGTACTGAGATATTTTTAGCTTGTTTGTGTCCTTGTAATTGCATGTCAACATTGCTAGGTATTAAAGAACTGATGATGTTTTGTATATTCATGACTTTCAGTTAATAACCGTTGACATATTTGAGTGTAAATTATTTAATTTTAGTGAGTCCATTAATTTTTGTGGGGCGAACATCTCCATAATATTTTTACTTTGACTATACAAGTTAAAAATTCCCACAAGAGGATAATAGAAATGCTAGTAATGCCTTCAAAGCTAACACTATTTTGTAAGAATTTTTCTTGCTTGAACCACCATGGTTTTCTTTGAAATAAAGTTCCTTTTCATGGATAGGTACCGGGGTGGGAAGAATGGGGAGGTGAAGTCACGCGCATCCCAACCCCTCGGCCCCTCTCAACTACCTGCTCCAACTACGTCACCAGGGTTGCAGCCGCATAGCTAGCAGTGTTCCTTCACAGTGCATCACCTACGTTCTACAGACAACAAATAGAGGATACTTCGTGTTATGTTGTGTTAGTAGGGTGACACAGTTCCCATTGCTTTATGGACACAAGACAAAGACCTGTTGTATTTATTATGCCAAATTGTGTAGCTCTTGGCTGTCGCAAGTCACGCATCAAAATTAAAAAGGAAGTGACGTTCGACACACAAGATTTACAAAGAATTAATAATTGTAAAAACAATGATAGCTTGCAAAACTAAAGGTAAAATAAACACTGATAATGTTGGGGTAACGTTTCAATTTGTTCCTCAATTATCGTGTTTCTAATATTACTGTATTAAATTCTAAATCATATTTGGCTGTTGTAAATTCTTCACCGAGAATTCAATCCATCCACTTCAACCAAGAAGATTACACTAAAATGGAAGCAACAAATGATTTTGAATTATTTGTCCAATAAATGCTGGAAAATTAAAGATGTTACCGTTCCATTATTATATTTGCCACTGAAAGAATAAGTTATCACAATAAACGTACAGAAAGGTGTAAGGCAAAATACAGAAGAAAAATTTTCGTAAAATTATCTTGATAGCATTTGAATTGCACAAGTTGGTAGGCAGAATATTAATGTAAGTTACATAATTACAAAACAATGATTTAGCTCAGATTTTAAAATTCGCATTCACACTGAACTATAGTTAATGGCAATAAATTTATAAAAAAACATAAAATGATATTTTCACGTAAATATAAAGTAAATTACTCGGTTATTCCTGTGAAATTACTGGAAAGCATGTTTAATATAAATTCTGCAATGATTTCACTTAGTAATTGCACACAAATATTTTTTTAGCTGTGTAATACTATTCCGCCCCTTCCAATTTATAGCACTAATACATAATGTTTGTTCATTGCGCATATTTACTTAATGAAAACTTGTTATTTCAAAATTTTGCATTCTTGTTTAATGTTATTGCGGGTCCGAGTTCCGTAAAAACCGTTATTCAGCATTCAAAACAGCCATCATATCGTCACAAATAATAACAACAATATTTGCCTTCAGTAAAAATACTTTTGTGGTAGTTTTATATACCATTGCTGGGATTTTCTTTTCCCAGAGCACAAGTAACTAGGAGACATCACATGTTTTGCTGAAAATTTCGTCGAGAACAGTATTGCTATAATGATTTAATATATCACAAGAAATCAAGTCCGTAAATATGCATTCACTCAGTTTTCAATAATACAACAAGGACTGTGCTTAGAATTAATAAACCAAACTTTTGTGAAACTGAACTGCTCGTTTTGTTACAGTGGTAGTGTGATTATGTGAAGTGGCTATTAATTCAGTAATATCACTTTTTTTTAGTTATGTGTTAAATTGATCTAGCCTTTCTTTGCTGCCTATTCTGTAATAATAAATCAATACTCTATTTAGTCTATTTTTCAGCGTTTTATTAGCTCACTTTCTTGTCTGTCAGTTTCTCTCTTCGGCATAAGTTTTGCAATCGATTTTAACTAACTTGCCGATGAGCTAAAGACTTGAAATTTAAACACTTCTCCGAACTGGATGATAATGAATTATTAAGTCGCTTTCTTACTTATTTGATACAAATTTTGCTTGTTTAAAATCTATTATAAAATCTATTGCAAAGTTTTCACACACATGACTTAAAAGCAGAAAAAAATATTTAAATTAAAAAAATAACATTTTAAAATTAAAATAATATATGATAAAATAATCTCTATGTATAACACTGACTGGCTGACTGAATGACTGACTGACATATTAAACTGCAGCTCCAACCGCTGGACCTAAACATGAGAAATTTTTTGTTTTGGTCCTCTTTATGATGTAGGCATGTTTTTTTTTTTTATAAACTCGTATTCTAAGGTGGTTAAAAGGGGTGAAATGTGTTTTATAAGATTTATCTTCATAGCTCGAACCCGACGGCCTATCGTCATGACTTTTACTTTGATGAGTCAAACTAAAAAAAAACATATTAGCTAATTTAAGGGTTTTGAGAAGTCAACCTTTAAGGAGGTGTAAAGACCTGAAATGTGTTTTCAATTATTTATCGATATATGTATATCGAAGCCTTAGGGATACAGAGTTGTTTTTTACCTCAAAATGATGCTGATGCGAATACCCAAAAAGTGGTTTTTCGATTTTTCGAAATTAGACTCCCAAAGAGTGAAAGGGGAGGAATTGTTTTTTATTAATCGTCTGTACAGCTGGAGCCCAATGGGCTATCGTCGGGATTTATACTTCAATTTGATATGTAAGCAAGTATATAACGTATGACTTCAAGACGTTTGGAAGCCATTTTAACTAAGGGGGTGAAAAGACGTCAAATAGGTTGTCGATTATTCTTCCATAACTATGGGACAAGTCGAGATATAAAAATGCTGTTTGCTTCAAAACAATTATTACTTAAAAACCAAAAATATGCTTCAAGATTTTTTCCAAATTCGACTCCTTAAATGTAAAGAAAAATTTAAAATATGTTTTTGATTTCTAATCGATATATTTCGATCTCACTTATTTTTTAGATATTTTTGCGAAGTTTGCTTAAATAGCCTACTTGAATCTTACTACATTAATTTTTCGAGATTTTACATCTAAGGATGTGAAAAGTTATAAATAAAACGGGATGAAAGGTGTTTTCAATTAATCATCTGTATAAGTTATTTTAAAATCAGCGGGCTATCGTCACTTTTTCCGCTGAAATTTTATGCCCATAAAAAACTTTTATTTTTTCGAAACTTGAATCCTAAGGGGATGAAAAGACATGGAATGTATGAGATAAATCCACGAATGCTATCGAACCCGTCGAGGTTTAGAGTTTCTTTTTGTTTTACAATGTATACGTAAATGACCGTAAACAGATAACCGAACTTTTCTAAATCCGAACTCTAAGAACTACGAAGGAATGAAAAATTTTTTTAATGAATCCTTGATTACACTTCAACTCAATGGGCTGTCGTCGTGATTTTCACCTCACTTATACAAATTTTTAACACGTGATGGTAAAATTTTGCCCAGTTCGATCAGTAAAAAGGCAAAAATGCCTAAAATTTGTATTCAATCACCCCATGATACCTACCCAACCAGTTGAAATATTGAGATATTTTTTGCTTCAGACAGATACTTAAGTAAATATGAAAAATAATTATCTGAATTTTTATTGTGATAAAATAACACATATACCCGGGTAGGAGAAGATGTAGTATTTGTAAGCCTCTCAAGCAGACTATCCAAAAAAATATAGAAGTAATTTATACGAAAGTTAACATTAAGCAATGATACCGTTACATAAAGCTGTACAACCTCTGTGCGCCCATAGACTGAATATTTTATTTATTTATAGTAAACTTAAGACGGTGCATATTGAGGGCACTGTCAATAATAATTGCGCTAGATGTGAACGTGTCATCATACCACGTAAACTACTTGTATCATCCGAATACTCCCTCATCTTCAATGTATTGTTTTCTATGACTATAAATAAGGTTCGGACAGATGTTAAAATTATTAGGTATAGACTAAGACAGCTATAACCACGTAACCAGCTGCAAAGTAAGCTCGTCCTGCAGCTTGGCTAATGTAACACTAAACGGCTGAGCTATTTACTAATCTGGCGTTCAAAGAGGTCCTTCAATGGAAGTACGTATTCGCTGTTACGAGTAATACACGCGGGCAATGCCGCAGGTGGACTGCTAGCTTATGTCATAAAAATGATTGTTTGTCCGTGTTCTAAGCGGTTCTATACAAGTCATCCAACTGCGATGAAATTTCTGCAAATAAATCAGGCGGGGAAGCCAAAACTATGTGTAGGGACCGAAAAGGAAACTAAAAAATTAGTGTACAAGTAAACTATTGTGAATTGAATGAATTACTTTCTAAGCAGGATAAATACGGGGCAAAACGGAGTAGAGTGGCAGAACGGGACCTCCGAAAAACTTAGACAAATAGGTAACTATTACACTGTGAGGAATTGTTGGGCGTGCGTCACATTAAATTGAAAATGCAGCAAACGAAGTTGCGGGAACCAGCTAGTTTTTCCTATAAATATACTTGTAGATTTTAAACGAAAATCGTTAGGCACATGCATTAGATAGTAGCGAGGAGTGTACGGAGTAGTTGTTGTTGAGAAAAATACACACAAGAGTTCATTGAAGTGAAATATAATTGTTAGTGACTTGGGTGGACTATTCATGCATCCGTCATCTATTGTGTGCGCCTAACGTTTTCATTTTATAGCTTACTAGTGTTTTTGTAAAATAAACGATTTTTGTCAGTTTTAAAAAACGTGGAATATTAAAACAATTTTATTTACACATTATTTAGTTTCGGACAGCATTTATTTGCAGGAAAAACCAGGGAATGCATCATGCGTGTGGTAAAAGATTTAAGTATTCTGAAGAAACAAATCTTTACATCGCCACTCTTGTAAATCAATTATTTACACAGCGTACTATGCATATAATTATGAGAGCCACCATTATGTATTTTTTGTTATTGTTGTTTGAAAGAGGAAAAGCTAAACCTGAACATCGCATGATTAACAAGTTGTTACTTTGAATGTAAAATTTAAATTCCAGGTGTTACGGAATAGCGGTGGAAATGCAAAGGTGGATGAAAACGGTGGATTCCGAGAGAAGACCAGGCCTATGGTCATGCTGGAAATCGAACCCAGTTCATCTGGGCAAGAGAATGGCTCTCTAAACGCTCGACCTTCAGAACTGATTAATTAAAATAGTATATTTGTGACTAATAATTTCAATAAATAATGCCATTGTGTACAAACTGAATACACAAAGCACGGGTGCGCGAAGTGCAATCTCGCGCCCATCTCAACTTTTTAAAATATAACTTCATTAGTCGAAATCCGTTGCGCGTAGTGTAAAATGGTTTTCTGCAAAATGATGTGGGATATTCAGAGAAAGTTTTGAAGTACACAGCAAGTATTTACATGCGAAAGTAAACTCCTTAAAAATTGTTTTAATGGCATCGCGCATAGCCCGTAAAACTGATAATATTTCTTGCATAAATGGGAATTTTTTTAATGGCTAAACAGAAAATGCTACATTCAAGAAACATGAATATTTAGCATCGTGGTACTCTCTAGTATGAGAAATAAAATTTGGATGTGTTTTTATTGGTAAGTTATTGAATAATGGCAGTTGAAATAAACGCGTGTGGCGCGCCGCCAGGCAATGTTACGGAGCCGTCACCCCGAGTGCAACCTAGATGTCGTGATGCGCGGAAGCTTTCACAGGCCGTCCTCCAGTTGGGTTCACCTGCCATTCTTCCCACCACGGATAGGTACATTGCAAATGTGTATAATAGTTGGAAAGTATATGCCCATTCCTAACCTGCCACAACACAAATCAACAGCAAAAATTTATGGTCTTAACTTTTAAGATATTTGTATGTGGTAAAAACTGCTGCATAACACTTGCAATGGATTATTTACCATACAAGAGCAACATACATATATCATGTAAATAATTGAAATAGCTATAATTTTAAGTAATATGAAGCTGCACTGAACTTTGTTACAGACTTTCCACCAATAAAGTTATATAGTCCCGGTTTAGTGCCCCATAGCATAAAATGAATCGCCACTAATCTGGCATGCTAGTTCAGCACTTGGTTCAATGGACGACTTGAAAAGAGGCGGAGCTTCAGTCAGGTGTGGGAAACAATTCCTATCTCCATGGATACCGCAGCCGAACATAACCTTCATTTAGCTGTTTGGCTTCACTTGTCCCGGATGAGATGTACGTCAAGAAAATTGATAATTTGTTTAGAATTTGCCGTTTTTTTCAGGTAAACATTAATCTTATGCATTTGCATATCTTAACCATGAAATTGAAATTAATATTTTTTACCCTTGCGTGCAAATCTATGAATGCGCAACATTTTTGCTTTCTGCAATTACCAACTAACAAATCAGCATTCAGCATGTTTGTAAACAAGCTTTGTTTCCCACAGTACTTTTCCCCTGCGGTGACGTCAAGGGGCGTGTACTTCAAGTCGTCCATTGCGCAGATTGTATTTGATGCACGCTTCAAGGTCAGCCTTATTGCTCTGTTACTTCTGAGCCTCTGACGTGCAGGTAGACGGCACCTCTAATACATACCAAAGCGATACCAGAACAGACTACGCTTTGCTGGTGTTGATGTTATATTGTGACTTGATTTTGAGTTTTAGAGAGGAGCGGTGAGTTGAGGAAAGATCCTAGCGTTTCCATTTGTAAAATGTCATGCACGCTAGCTAGCTTGAGCTGAATGAAGAGGAGCAGGAGGGACAGCGACAGGCCAGCAACTAGCCTCCACCAGGCAAGCAGGATACAGCGTCATTGGTAGCAATCACTTGCTGCTCGCAGATCCGAAGGCACACGTACACACCATGCCTACACGAAACTATTTGGATGCTTGTAATTTAGCACTTTGTTTTTCTCAGTGTACAGTAATTTTGTGAATTCCTTACCGCAGCTTAAATCTGGTTAGCCATCCAGAGGATGCGCTTAACTTTCCCTTTATGCGTAATTTACATTATCATAGCTTAATTTTCAGCACTAGGCTTTGTAAACCAAATTGAATTGATATATATGGTTACTGGTAACAGTTTACAAGTAAGAACATGATAATGTATTGTGAACCTTGGGTCACAAAACTTTTTTGTACAGGAATTTGGAATATAGTAATTTTGGGCATTTCAGGTTACCTGGGAGCCTGGACATTAAATTTTGTGTTATTCTTAATTCCTGCAAATCCATTTTGTGTGATTTCCGGAACCATGCCTTGATTATGTTCAATAATTGAGTCGTACATCTGAATATCTGAATATGAAAAAAAAGAAAACAAGGTGAAAATAGTTTCTTCTTGGCCTGTGACAGCGGCAGATTTAATGTATATTACCACCATGGGTCATACGAGTACACATACACTTGTCCTGCTGTGTAGCCTGCAGATACTATCTCTGTGTAGCCATCACCGTCCAGGTCAACTGCAGTGCCGGCTCCTGGAACAGATGTTAGGAAAAACTATGAGATACATGTACCCACTTCTTTCTTCTAACTCTCTTGCACCCAATAAAGTGCTTTTCCTCCAAGCCCTATTGTAGTAGAGGATGAAATTCTTGCATACGTAATCCTGATTTGATGATGTATCAGAATTGTATAACCGTCTTGATGTTATCTGTTTATTTTCAGAGGGCTTTGCTTGTGTAAAATGAACCAGATTGAATCTTCACCGGGAAGGAAGGTCTAATAAGTAGGGAGGATAGAAACCAATCAAAATCTAGGCAGGACAAGGAAGGAGTGTTCAAAAGGCACAGTTCAAAAATCACCTGGTCTCGTTTACACTTTTTAAACAACCATTTTTATCAGCTGTGTATCTGTTTGGAAAGAACATCACTGCCCGGTGTGCAAGTACTGTAAGCATACAGTCTCAGACGTAAGTAATGGAGAGCACATTAACAGAGATAAATTACTGTACAGTAGACCCTCCAAGGATCCACAGTTGGTGTGAAGCAACATGAGTTTTGAACGAAATGTTATTTTCATCCTTTTTATAATAGACATCTTCCTAACAAAGGACAATACTGAGCATGTACTTTACCTCTTAGTATCACCAATAATTTTTCAGTATAGTATTGGAAGCCATTTATCAAAGAGTGAACTTTATCAATGTTTTACAGAGGTCCACAGTATTTTATGTTTTCTGCCAGTTGTTAGACAGATTATCAAAGAAAATTTTACTGAACTTTGTTTTGTGATAGTCTTAAACAAGTTAGACTGTAAGTATGATGTGACTTAGGGCACTGTCTGTTTCAAAGTCGTGGTTAAAGGAGTGACATGGATTTAAGCGTTAAATTGAACCACAGTAGGTGGGACTGAGTACCTCTCAAACCTACGTATATACCACCACTGACTTTTTTGTTCATCTTGGTGAGGCTCTTGCATTGCTATAGGATGTTCTACCGTGGTTTTGAAATACAGGATGTCAAAATCTAAATGCATGTGTGTCTCCGATGAACAGGTCAAAAATGTTTGCGAAATGTTCCAACGAAGTCCACAGAAGTCAGTTTGCTGAACTTCACGAGACCAAATGCCACAGAAAACTGTCAATCAGTTACTTGGAAAGCAGCTGCACCTGTATGCTTACAAGGTGCATATTATGCAGGCTCTGAAACCAGTGGACAAGCCTCAACTATACGACTTTGCATCATATGCTAGACATGCAACCAGGGCCCTGCTTTCCTGTCACGTATCATGTTTTCCAACAAGGCGACATTCCACATCTTGGGGACTGTTAATAGGTGTAATGTTCACATTTGGGGGTTAGAGCAACTACATTTAGACTTGTAACATTTGCGAGACAGTCCAAAGGTAAACGTTTGGTGTGGCCTCGTGCAAAATGATCACTGGACCATTATATATATATTCTTTCTTTCAGAGAAGACAGTCACTGGAACGACGTACCTGGACATGTTGGAGCATTATGCCTTTACCCAGGTTGTACACCTCCAGTGTTTCAACAAGATGGTAGCCCACCCCAATGGTCGCTCAAAGTACGCCATGCTCGTGACGCCACATTCTCTGGTCGTTGGGTTGGATGATATGGCCCCATTCAGTGGCCTCCACGTTCCCCAGACATTACTTCACTGGTTTTTTTTGTGGGACTATGTGAAGGACAAAGTGTATGCCACTGTAGTACGGGACTGTTGGGATCTCAGTGAACGAATTTGGGATTCCTTTGCTGCCATTAATCACTCCAGACATGTTGACGCGAAACTGGACGGAACTTTATTATCGGGTTTAATATCCTCAGTGTCACCAAAGAAGCTTACGTGGAAGTGTTATGTTTTTTAAAAGTAACTTGAGCCCTCAAACGTCGAATGGAAGCTATACCTGTATTTTTATGTCATTGTGAACAGGTTGAAATAACGGCATTCCGGTTTGGACATCCTATACTTTGCAAACTATTAAGTGTGAGTATTTTCACTATCAAAAAGCTTTCTAAACATCATCTCATAATTTTTTTCACAAATTTTTATTCCTTTAGCAGTATTATCTTATCTATGCAGAAAACAGATTTTTGTCTGAGAGTGATATCATTTAAATGACTGAGCACCACCAAATAAAATTGAATGTTTAAACCACGTAAATTCCATCCTTGCTTACACCACAGCTCTCAGCAAGGTTGTGCCGTAAACGTGTGAGGTTTGACGTTGTACAGTATTTACTTAGATACTGTAGAAATACTACAAAAAAAACTTCTAGTTAAATTTATTAAGGACAATTATATCTCCCAGATGTAAAACAACACTATTTTAGCAGTTTTGTAGTGAAACATGACTATTCTACTTGTGAAAATACACTAGACCCCCGATTTTACGAATATTCACGGTTCCTCTCATCGCATTCGTAAAATCGCTACCTTCGTAAATTCGATAGTGGCTTATTTTTGCCCCCCCCCCCCCCTTTTTCCATAACAGAAAATTTTAAAATTGCATTTTTTCTGCAAAGCGTCTCTAGGCCCCGACTTCCGTAGCGTTTTGAGGGAAATTGATTAACATAATAATGTTAACATAAATTGATATCAGTAGCCAGACGTCACACTGTTGAGCGGTAGATGTGACATACCCTTGTCCCCAAAAAATGAGAAAATCGAGATTCCGAGTGTCTTCTCTAGAGTGAATAGCCCGACTCCCGTAGCATTTAACGGAAAAATAAAGCAAGTGATAGTTTAAACATCAATTTATATCAATAGTCAGACGTCTTATGATCAAAAGAACACCGCTAAACAATAGATATGACCAATCCTTTTCCTAAAAAAATGAGAAAATCAAGATTCCGAGTGTCTTCTCTCGAGCGAATAGACCGACTTCCGTAACATTTAACGGAAAAATAACGCAAGTGATAGTCGAAATATAAATTTATATCAATAGGCAGACGTCTTACGATCAAAAGAACACCGCTAAACAATAGATATGATCGACCTTTGTCCTAAAAAAAAGAGAAAACTGAGCTGCCGAGTGCCTTCTCACAAGCGAATAGCCCGATTTGCGTAGCGTTTAATGGAAAAAAAAAGTAGGCATTCCTTACTAGTAAAATGCCCTTGTAAAATATTCACCAAAGAAAGAAGGAATAAGCGGATATATTTATTCATTGCGCAGTTTTATATAACTTAACGTAATAACATTCCCTCGACGTTGTTGATGAATTGTACGAGAACGTAGATACTAGTAGCGTGTATAGCGGACAGATAGTGCAACTGTACGAACGTTCACAAGATGGCAGATAGATAGCGGCACCGTAGCATATACTGACGTTGTTCCAAGAACGCCATTTTGTGACGTTCTTACCTAAAATCGTCGAGAATTACATGTATAAGTGATAGAAAATAATCACTTTCACAGCCAGTATATGCGGTAAAAATAAATTAGGAGTTCCGTGATTACGTAATACATGAACGTCTATTTATTTTCCAAGATCGACATACCCGGAGACAAATGTTTCTACACTTGGATAATAGGTAGCGCTATTATCGTGCTCACTTGTGAAACCCACGTTTCACGACGCGCAGTAACGCATTGTTTAAGCAAATTATGCGCCAATTTAATTGTTTTAAGTACGTATGGTGTTAACACAATAAAGAAAAATATCACGCTATTATTTATAGGGTTCGTGTAAAAAAGGTAGAATCATTCGGCGCGAGACGAGAGAGATATAAGACGTCGTGAAACAGCCTAGAAGGAGGCTGTACTATAGTTAAATGAGCAATTGCGCATGCGCTGGAACTTTGCGTCTATAGTACGACCTCAATATAGATCCTAATACTTCGTAGTAGGAGACAGGCCTGCCGGCCGGCTTGGCACAGGCGCCGCCGCAGCACGGTTTTCAAACTGTCACTGCCACATTTTTTAACGGATTTTCACTATTTTTGTTTTATTTTTAATATTGTGACTTACCAAGTAATAACTGCAACTCTACAATTCATATTTTAATGTCGTGAATTAGATACAGTATGTTTTATTCATTGTCAACGTAATTCCTTACAATTTTTTTTGTCATATAATTTTGTTATTTTTTGAGGGTTCCTGAGATTGTATTCGTAGAATCGCTACCTTCGTTATATCCAGGGTTCGTAAAATCGGGGGTCTAGTGTATTTTTAATATTAAATTTGTTTTAGTGGTTAGAACCCGTGAACCTCCTTTTCCCCGCTCCCTCCTGGCTTCACCCTTGACATCATCTTCAATGTTCAGTTTGTTTTTCCACATTTATTTCAGATTCTTTGTAAAGTTATGAATAAGCATTGTTATTAAGGTGGCTGCCTGCCCATGCTGCCGAGTGACATGCAGATATTTGGCAGTTACATGTTTGTTCAAAAAGTGCTGAACACACACAAGTGATATCTGCTTAGGAATGTTGTTCAAAGTATGATACACGTGTGTGTACCTATTTCAGGTTCATTACTACTCATTAAAATGTATTTTCTAGTGGCCAAATATGGCGAAATTGGATGCTTTTGCCATCCTGTTTAGGTACTATATGAAAATCTTGGTGCAGTGGTTCAGTCAGTAACTTGCACCTAGAAGCTATAGAATAAGGCGTTATGTTTGTGATGTGTCATCCTTATTGCTTCCACTTTTCTAGGCCTCAAACACACAAAATACGTCCACCCATGCTGCCACCTTAAGTGTGTTACCAAACATATCCTTGTGTGTAACTACCTACAATATATGCTGTGTGCAGGCCATGAAGCAGAAGAATTTGTTCATTAAGTAGACTCACCTGCAGTGTTGCCGAAGGTATCCTCGAGCAGGTGAGTTGTGTACTGCCAGTTGTTCTTGTTCTGACTGTCCGGGGTCAGGATGTAGTGCTTCCCGTCATCATCTCCAGACAGAAACAAATATGGCTTGTCTCTGCACACAGTATGTCATTTTATAATCTTTTATTAAAATACCAGACAACTGATAACGTAAAACTAGCACGTATAAAGGGCATTCCTTAAGTAGTGTTAGGTATTTATTGAAGTTGTGTTTGTTGTGTTGTATTTCTGAAGCTTAATTTTTAGAAGTTGGTTTTCTTTATATAGGAAAACATACATGTTTGGCTGTGCTGATAATTACTTTGCGTACTTTAACAGTAATGACAGAAGCTGCTCTTAAGTCTTATTTAATCATTTTATTGGAAATCTGTTCACTCACTGTGCCATGTATATGTTAATACTGGCTGCTTGCTGAACTTCTATATAAAAATAAACCTTAAATTATATTAATATGTAGACTTGTTGAACTACATATAGCTGAAAATGTGTTTCTCTCCTGGAAGTTACTTGTTCTGGATACATACAGTTAAAATAAATTCTGGAAAAATATGTTTCTCTCCTAGGAGTCTGTTCTCGATGCAGCCAGTATTTTGCAAGTAAGATATGTAGACAAAAATGGGGACAGTGAGCAGCACTCACCCGGAGCGCTCGTGTTGGCGAGACTTGAAGAAACTCTTGGCACACCCAGGAGTCATGGCTGCTGCACCATGCAGGTCATTTGCCACGAAACCTGACGCAATTGTCCTCCTCTGGAATTTCTGCCACCTGGGTAATGTAAACATCACATCGTGCACAAATATTCCATAGTGCCGAACTTTGCAATGTTAATTCATTGCCTCATACATAATTAATTCACTTTACTGGTGTTGTTCTTCAACAACCAAGTAAAAAAAAAATGAAAACTGTTGTCTGTTGTTTTAAGAAAATAAAACAAGTTACTTTACTCATTGAAGGTCGTGTCATTTAAACATCACAAGTAGTTAACTTCTGGAATGGTTTTTGTAACTATAAGAAACACTAAACAATAAGATTTCCTTAGTGTTACTGCCAATCAGCAAGAGTTCCAAAGTGTTCATCGTGATCGCCTGGAACATCCCAGTCTCAGTCAGAGGCATTGTGGCAATAAAATTAAACATTTGTGTTAAAAGCTTTTCAATTAGTGCACATATTCTAAGAGTGAATAAAATTGTGAAAGGAAGTTAATGATTGTTTCTTTCGGGAAATTTATCACTTGGTGTAAGTTGCATACTCTTTTCCTCCGCAATATGTTCCACAGTCAACTCCACTAAATTAATAGAAATCATATTTTTTTTGTCAAGCAGTTTAGGAACCCTAACACTGACATGAAGTCTTGAGAAATGCTGCACACAAACACTCACCTGAAGTCTTGAGGAATGTCGTACACAAACACGTTCCCATATGTCTTGTTGTAAGCAGTGAGGACTATTTCCTCCCTTCCATCTCTGTTCAGGTCCATGAGGTACACGTCAAACGTCTGCCCAGGAGTGTCATCTATCACTATGGTCTTCACCTAAAGAGTGTTTATCCATGTTAAATAGGTAATGCTTGGGAAAAAGTAACTCCTGTCCCTACGCTTACTGTAGGAGAAAATTATTTATACGTGAGAAAAATATTAACTATGTATATCCACAATATCCACATATCACAAATTGGGGATTGTGTGACAAGATTATAAATATTTCGTTCTGTAACTCAGCAAATACAAAATGTATGTTCCTCTAACATTCAAAAACTGTAATTAACAGGCATTAATTTCTCCTAGAGTATATGGCTACAACTGTTTCAAAACTTACAAGTAGATTTTGCTTCTCAATTAACTCAGTCAAAATATTTAGTTAAAAATTTGTTTTATGTGTTCAAAACTATTTTTCTGGGGTGCCCCTTCCTGTTCTGCACACAACATACAGATATACAGATTTAAAATTAACCACAATTTTGTAGTTCATTCTATTTGATGACCAAAAACAAATGCATAGTAACTAGTTGCCGGAACTATACCTAGACATTGCCTGGAAAAATCAGAACAGTTTATTCTTTTAATGAAAATTTACTAACTAAAATAATTTTACGATTTAAGGGTGTCGACTACCACAAGCTTAAAATTTGCTGCAGCGTGCTCATAAATACTTTTTACAAAACTATTCCACGTATGCTCATTGTGTCAATGTACAAAAAGAAAATACACTTCAAACTATGACAAAAGGTTGACATGTGCCCAGCACACCCTCCCACTAGTCCGTCTGCCGCACTGTACTTCTGTAGTACAGCCTACACTCAGTGCGTGTTGTAAATCATAAACATTACCTTTATAAATATGCTTCTTTAAATTTACTCTTTAATTGCAACCTTTTTCAAGTGTCTTGTTACTGCCTTAATGTTTTTAAAAATGTGTCTTAATATTTTGTCTTTCATTTTCAACGGCCATTATTATCTATTACATCAGTGTTGTTTCAGCTATCCAATGTTTTTTTATCCTTCCGCTTTAACGTGATGTAACAAGGAACAATAATTCAACAAGAGACCTTTCAGAATACTAATAATGTTTTGCTATGTTTTACTATTTTTTGAGTGTCAATTTTGTCTTGTGTAAAATTGTATCTGTTCTATTAAGTGTTTTTGTATGTGAACTACTTTGTGCCGCACAAAGTCAGTCCCCCTCTTGGAGCTGGCTTGGCGACGTCAACGTCATGTTGAGTTAGAGTCTGACGCGAGTAGGAGAGAGACGCTTTGTCTACCCCCGGGTCCTTCACCAGTTTGTGTCAAGTCACTTTAGTTTTCAATAGTTCAGATTTTAGTAACTGGAACTGTTTCGTTGTTGTTTTTGACCCGGGGCTCCTCAATCCCTGCCGGCCGCCATGTCCAGGGGCTTAAATTTTTCTGTTAAGTTCACCGCCAACCTAGTGCTGTTTTCCTTTGCAACCTACTGGAGGGGTTTATGCTCCAGGCCCGCTCAACTGGCATTTGCCTTCAGTAGATACCAGTCAACTGCTTATGGTGAGTAAACTCCAGAAACTATCCATGTTTGTTATTTATATAGTGCTTGCTCACCCCGTCCCTAATGACGCATAGTGTACCTATTTGAGTGTGTTGTGGCGTGGAGACTGACCCTAACAAGTCTCCAAAGAAACTATCGTTGGAGGGTGCAACAATCCACTGGTACGTAGCCTGCCCCGTGGTCGTCGGCCTATCAACCCTGGGATCATCATCTTCATCAAAGGGGGGTTTCCCCCGTGGCTTTCCAACGTGGGGCCTGTCATCAAGATAGTTTAAGAACATCATGTCAATTAGAAAAATCATTTCGGAGCCCCTCAAAATGGCTGAAAACAAGTTTTTAAACCTGGTTTATCTGAAAAACTACTCACAGGATTCTTGTGAAACTACTCTAGAAACATGCAATTGACTTTGCTTAAAACTTTTTACCTATAAAAAATGTCGTTACCACTGAAAATGTCAGCCAGGCGAGTGATCTACAGTACCACTGCACACTGTTTCAGTGTCTTGCGGTAGTGGCAATACCACACCAGACGAGCCGGTCAGCATTGCCTTTGGCGCTGTGCCATACTCACACAAACACACAGACAGTAGTTGGGCACCTTAATGGACACTTGCTCACAGAATAGTTTTAGTGTTTTTTTTTTACCTGCAATATAATGAATTTATTTGTTATTTAATGATGCAGTCCATAAATCAATTGGCTTGTAAATTTTATTTCAGGAAATTTTTTTGTCAGGAAATACCCTTTTGTGATGTTTTTTGCTGTGTAATCTGTAAACACTACTTTTGATTTTCATTGGTCTTATAGATATGGTAACCACAAATTAATAATATACTTAAATATTTGTGAACAATTATACTGTGAGTTTATGATTTCTTGGCTAGTTATTCACAACATATTCTGAATGTTTCCAAATAACTAAGCCATTTCCTATTTAATAAATACATAAACTGTACCATGCTGCCAGCCTAAAAAGCCTAATTCTATGTATGACAAATGTTCTTGGGTTGGAGTAACCAAAATGTAATGGTTTATCTGTGTATTTAACTCTCATTAACTCTCTAATTGCAAAAGTTAACTTAATGTACATAATTGGATGAATATATTGAATTTTTAGCAAAAAATTTCAGAGTAAAACATCAAGCATATAATGATATGTTAACACTGTGAAGAAGTTTTGACTATTAAAAGGTTAGTGTTTCAAATAATTTTATGATGTTGAAAAATTGAATGTAAATTACTTTTAACTTTAGAATGTTTCAATAAAATCACTTATTTCTTCTACAGACAAAATAAAGTTTGTGTTTATACAACAATATTTACATGGAAGATTTGGTGACAGTGCCTGGCCAACCTTTACAACAGTGATTTGAGTTCCATAGGAAGCGGATCTGGTTTAAATTTTTTTGACTTTTCGTAAATTTGTTGGAAGTTACTGAGAATCAGTGGATTATATCTTCACACTACTGACTGAATCCCAATGCTTCACTAGCTACACCTCTTTTCACTTTGATCACTCTATGTAGAGGGCTGTCTGTCTTGGAATAAGAGGTATGTTGTTACACTAGCTACAGTCTCCACTAGTTTAATCCATGCTAATCCTTCTTTCACGAACAAGGCTACAGTTTATTTTATCACACAGGTAAAATGAGTGAGAGAATAGGCAAAGAAGAAATACTTGCCAACCGGTTGTCAGTCCAGAAGTTCCCATATTCGCTGTATCGAAGTGTTAGCCTCTCATTGAAAAACTCAGCACTGATGACGACCTGGTATCTAGCTCCACCTGGCACGGTTAGCTCTGTTAGCTGGAAGTGGACATCTGATGCATTCTGGGCCACAATGTGCTGCCTCCAGCCTTCCAGGGCTCCTGAGCCTGGATTCTCCAGCCACAGCAACTCCTTCTGGCGTGGAGACCCTGAGACAAATACTCTGCCATCACCATGAGCACACCTCTCCTCCATCACAGTTCCTTATCTGTGAGCGGCATGCAGGCTAAACCCTTTCAGTTTTCCTGATGGGGAAGTTGTGCTACAACCAGGATCATTCTGGAAAACTACTGACATCATTATTTTTTAAAATTTGTTTTAAGTAATTTTTTCCTGATACTGCCTCACTCTACCTACTATCTCTTACCAGACTGTTGTCCCCATACACACGATTCACACGATTCTGGGAGGATTCAGAGTTGTAGAGAATTACATTGATAGTTAGGAGGCAGAACTGTACTAGGAACATCAGATGTGCTGGCGCCAAGTAATATTTCAGCAGAATAAAGTGTGAGAGGATAAGGTCATATCCAGCAAGTGGGAATGCGGAGACTTCATAGGATAGTGATGGATCTGAAGTACTTCAAAGAAAAGGAAGTTAGAAAAAAAATTAACTTTAAGATGTTCAAGGGTGTTTATGAAAGAGTAAAAGAGTGGAGCACTGCGAAGGAGAGATATTTTGAAGAGAGAGAAGACAAAATGACAAAGTTCATATGCTGGAAGCACCATTGGATGGTGACACACAATATGTCATCTTATTTTAAGTGGAAAATTTTCTACAGTAATTAAGTTCTATAGTTGTTTTTAAATTGGTGCACTAGTCTGGAAACATGTGGTGGAGCCGTCATCAAATCAGTGGTAATTGTTTGTCTATAACGCAAAGTAAAAGATAATCGAAGTGAAGTTTTTATTGCAAACTTGGGATTAACTGAAAATTAAAATCTTAAATTTATTTTAAAAGTTCAGTCAATAAATGTCAGTGAAGATGGGACTGAAAATAATGAATTTATGAAAAACAATCCAGAAGTGTTTGAAGGACCAGGAAAGTTTTCAGATAAATGTTCAATACAAACTGAATAAGGTGTCAAACTACGTAGTTAATGAATCTCTATGGCAACTTCCAACATTCAAGCAAATTACCTTCAAAAGAACTCTTGGAAGTTGTGCTGAAAAAGAATGTAATACAAAAAGTACAAAATTCCAATAAAGTTAATAATGACAATGCATTGATTAGGACTTGAGTGCGAAATGGGACTAAAGCTATCACTGTACTGGATACTGTTTAATATTAAAAAAGTTTTTGTTGTGTAGACCAGACTGGGTGCTTTGATGGATATAGAGAAACCCTTTTGCACTGTCAGTTTATCCAAGATATGTCTAACGGTGTTCACAATTTTACCCTGGACCACAGCAGGCCAAGCTGTCAGCTGAGACACATTTGGCAACTGCTCAGATGAGCTGCCAGGAAACGAGGTTTGGATGCCCTTGAAAATGAGAGGGGATCAATACACCTGAGTGTTCTTTCTCATGTGTGTACATACATCCTCTCTCTCTCTCTGTCACCTCTCACCTTCTCTGGGGGAGGGAAGAGGCTGTTTATACATGGAACTAACAAAGGCATGAGCAGCGTTCTGTGTTTCTGGGTTAGGCGGTTTACCAGTCTCATGATTGTGTGTTATTACGTAGTCTGTTTTATTAGGCGTGCAAAGAGGCACTTGTTTTCAGTTTAGACAGTTGTTAAACATGTGCACGAAATGAGTGTGCTGGCAAAGTTTAAGAGACAGTTTAAAGTTGATTCACTGGTACTTTTTGTGTCTTTTTTTCAGCAGAAAATTTCTGTCAAGAGAAGCTAAATATTTTATATGGATGGGGAACTACATAACACATACCTGAGGCTGGGCGGTAGTTTTTAGAATTTTAGAACAATAAAAGGAGCAAGTCGGACATAATCATCCTACTCTTTTATTACTACCCGGTCATCCCGCTCATCTCAAACAGATTGTTGTGGACCATTGGGCAACATGGCAGACACAATTTCTTGTAAATCCCTGTGCCCTGTCCAGCTGCTGAGAATGGGTGTGGGAGGGACAGCGTTTTGGCCCTCCAAACACTCTTCTGCTCTTTCCAACCTCCGTGCAGTAGAATTTAAGTGGATTGGGACAGTCTTCAGACCATTGAGGATGAAGTGTGGTTGTGGATGATTAGCCCATCATGCACCATTAATTAGAATATGATATATTCTACAAAAAAATTTGATGAGAGTACTAAGTACTTCATTATTACCAAATTCTGTTCTTAACGACTCAACAATTTATAGTTTTGTAGCAAAGTGTTGGCATGTAGTTTTCTTTATTTCATATCACTTATAAAAATTATTTAGTAAAGGGTGGTGATTAATGTACTTATTTCCATACATGATAATATCATTATATTATAATTGTTACCAGAGTCTATAATGTGCATGGTGTTTTTATCTAAGTTAAAATTTAGCATGTAACATTCTGTTACAGATAAGCACTGTACCGTAAATGTTATGAAAAAATTTAAAAATTAAATTGTTTTACATAAAACAGTATACCTAGTAACTTTTCCATCAGTTAATTTCAATTAATAAAATTTAATGAACAATGACTGACTCAGAAATTATAGTGAAACAAAATGGCTTGATGCTCAAAAAGTATTTGAGGTAAGATTATCTGGTAAAATCTTGTTAGAAGACATGGGTTCTAAAACCTGTAATTACATTAAGTTTTCAGTAAAATGAAGTGTGCTACACCTAAAAGTAATCATAACCAGAGAAAGTTACATTTTCTTTTATCACTGCACACCCATATGATTATCTAGCTAGAAAGCACCAAAGCACACAGGCTGCATTCTTTATGCCTTCCACTCTACACATGTACATCTTAATAAACAGCACTGAAACAAACAGCATAGTTACAATTCATTTCTGGCTCTGACTCACCATCAAAAGGGGCATCAAACCTAGCTGTTATAGCATCCAGGGACCCATCATTGTTAACATCAGCCCAGATGACACGGTGATAGGACCAGTCTTGAATCTGCAAGATCACAGCATCTATCAGAGGGTTTTCCATCATTAACTATACTCAAGAAAGCCCTTTGTCAGTTTTTTTACAGTCCACAGCACATCCGTCCAAGAACACATTTTCAAAGTTACACTAAAATGGTATTGTGTGAGTGATTCTGTGAAATTTTTACTGACTGTATGTATGTTATAACTTATAACATTGCATTGTCTCATTGCAATATTTTAAAAATAAAAGTAAGCAAGTTTAATTGTCCAGTGCTTTGGAACATTACACATTCAGTATGACATTAAAGGCAAGTGGAGTGATTTTGATCAGCGCTGAGAACTTAGGTCTTCTCAAATGAAAAATTATATCTGGACCATATCTGGCCAGTCATAGTATACTTTTTTTCGGTACAGAGTTGAATGCTAGTGAAGGTGATATGCTATAGTGAGTGTGGAACAATGATGGAATACAAGTACAATAAAAATGAATGTACCACAAGAAAACCTGCCTGCCAACATCAAATGTCTGCCATGTTTTCCACATATGAAAATTGGAAGTGACCCTGCAGGGAATAGAACCTGGACCAGCATGCTGGGAGGGCAGTGGTCGAACCACTTCACCAATGCAATCCCAGCTAAGGTAAGGAAAATCATAAAATCATTTAAAACAAATACTACGATAGGTACTACTGTTTTTTTTTGTCAAAATTGAGGTGACTTTATAACTTGGGATGTTTTTTGACTCATTTTTACAAAAAAAAAGTTTAATTTCACTACTTGTTGACCATTATTAATATAATTAATGTAATTATTTGTGTGTGCCATTATTAGCAGTGATGTAACGTGATATTTTATTATGTGAACACCCATGCCTGTTTTACACAGGAACACAAATAATTAAATGGGTTTTCTCCCCTGGAAAATTTGAAAAATTAAAGTAGAAAATATATCTGTTTTGACTTATTCTGCATGTTTTTACTGAGAACAAATATCAGATAGCTTTATTGTTTACCGTGGCATTTCGTAACAGTTTCTTATTAATATCTGTGTCTAATGATATATTAAAAGGAGGGGGCCTAATTTCCACCTATAAATGCTCTCGTATTCATGTTTTGTCGAGTATTTGAACCAGAATGTTCGTAGTTAGAAGTTACTTTAGTGCTTGTGGCTACAAAGATTGCCTTCAAGAATCTTTAAATCAATCAAGTTCATTATCATCATTTAGCTAAAATGATATGTGTACTGTACTTTAATTTCCGCAGGGTAATTAAGTTGTATGTGTTAATACTTTGATCTCGTTACTGTTGGATACTATTAAGTTACTAAATAAGGGTTCTCAACCACATTTTTGACATTTTAATAATTTATATTATTTTAAAGCAATATATCAGACAGAAGTACAAGTACTTACGGTTGATACTTGTAAATAGGTACACACACACGAAGGGACGACACACATTTTTACGCTGAAGTGCGGTCGCGACGTTTTGCCAGTATTAAACTGGCTTCCTCGGGTGGCAAGACATGGCACACTGCAATACAGCAGCAGTGTGTGCTGTGTTACCTATAAACCTAGCGGCCGGAAGGCGAACTAAGCATTGCGGGAATTACAAACATAGGGCAGTAATGTAGGTCTGGGTGTGATGGCTTGCAATGAATAGGGGGGAGGAAAAGTGAGTTATCTGATATTGAGTCCTGGAGGTTGTCTTGATTTTGTAATATATTAGTGGGCCAGTTCCCAGCCTAGCGGCCTATTTCCCGCCATTCTTACATTATTTTAATGTGACGTTACAAAAATTGTTGTCTTGCTTAGAATTGTAACTTTGCAATAAAAATTTGTAGCACTTTTTATTTTATTCAACTTAAATTTTTCAGTGTAAGAGGAAATTTGACAAACACAATTAATTAATTTTTTTAATGTACTATACACACAATTTAATTATTACTTAAAAAAAAAAGCACAAGTATGATGTAAATTTACGAACACTTATATCATTCATTATATGTATAAATTTGTGCAACAATTCCAGCCTTCTGTAATTTTTTTCTGCGAAAACGTCTATGATGGTCTAGTCAAGAAATCTAATAAATTTGCATGTGATATTGCAATGGAAGTCATTTTTACCGGACGAGTGCTTCACGAGTCACGATAACTGATGAACCACGCTTCCTATTGTCATTACGTCAACTAACGGTTGGGAAGTGGGAGATATCTTCATCCGAAAACCATTTGTGACAACCACCCTACACTGGCCCCGACAAATGAGATACTAATGTTTACAAGGTCCTTTCCTCTCTTGATACACAGTTGCCATTTACTTCATTGCATATATGGCTTGTTATACTGCAGAGAATATCATAAAAACCAAAAGGAAAACGGAGCTCACACTAATTTGCTACTGTCTTAGGTCAGTTGGCAACCCCGTGGCGTGGGCGTGGAGAGAGAAAGAGAGAGAGCAGGAATCTGACAAGGAACGAGGATATCGTCCGGTCACTGTCACTGCAACCTCTATATGCTGGCATTGTGCACAGAAAAACTAAGGAAGATAGGTCATTGTTTGTGCACATTTCCCTCTATCCTACTCCCTGCATGTACCCACGAGCTCCTAAAACCATACACCAGGTTAAGCTGGCATTGTCCAGGACCAAGGGGACAAGAAGGAAAGGAATAGAAACACCCTGGCTATCAAGTTAGTGTACTGAATATCCAAGTAGATCTCTGCATTAATGTACTGTACACAGAATAAAAAGTACTAAAAATATAATATTTTTAACATTTAGTGATGGAACACAGAGTGTATCAGCATCTAATGACTCTACACCACTAATTATGAGAATTTTGTTTTGTGACATTATTTTTACTCGGGACTGCTACAGGTGAACATAGGTTATTTTGATGTCACTCTGTTTTACAGAAAAATTTTTTCTCCCATGGCTGATCTTAAAAAATTCTCAATTTATTGTGAATAAGGTAGCATGTACGAACCAACACAAATTGTACTTACATCATTTGAAGCTATATTGTAGGGTCCTTCAAATGGTGTAACATCAGTGAAGTATATGTTTAACTTCCCGTGAGTCTTAGTGGGGACCAGGAACCCAGATGTCCAGATGATGCCCTCTCTACCAACAACTGATTCTGAAATAAATGTGACAGTTCTGCTAGTTACTGATAACAGTAGGGATAAACAGAGTGCAAGATAAATTTAACAGGTACGTATGTGTACGTCTGAACTTAGTTCATATGATGGTATAGTAATACTACATAAAGTTTTTGGTATGGTATCTTTCATATGTGTAATTTACAGGTTTTATAGATTAAATACTTTTTACGCAGCTGTTCCTACTCAATAAAAAAATGTAAAATACTGTCACGAATTAAGATAGTAAATAAGAGCTGCTTTCATATGGAAAGTTAAGATGTGTGAGAGAGGATAAAATCTTAACTATATTTGAGTGGGACTTTTTTTTAGTAGAAATTTTATAAGTGGGTGTCTGTTTGTGCAACGTTAGTAAGTAGCATGCTTTGTTTTCGAGTAAAAAAGCTGAAAACACTTTTTTGGAAAAATAATGCCATGAAACCACTAAATCTATAAAAATGTAAAACTTTTGTTTTGTTATTATAAATACAAAAAATCCAAAGCTCTATAATTACTAAATTTAGAAAATTATTTTGTTTTTATTTGAAAATAATTTCAACATCAGTAAACCTTTGCACGAGAGGTCTGTTTTCTTAAAATTAGTTTATTATAGAACTCTGAATATTATCACGTTGATAGTTACAAAAACTGCAGTTATCCTTTTTTGTAGATTTTGGATTTTGAAGCCCTTAATTTTCTAAAAAGCATCCTGAATTTTTTATTTGAAAAGAAAGCATACTACTGATCAGCGTTGAATGTACAAACGTCTACTAATGAAATATCTACTCAAAAAAAGGCCAATTGAATTATGATGATTAGTTCAGTATTTGTCTTCAATTGAGATTTCCAGTCATTTGCTCGACATCTTACCTTTCCATTTACCTTAAATTTAAAACCAGAAGGTTACCATGAAGAATACAATTTTATTTGCGAAACTCTTGATGTGTAAATGTTTGTCAAAAAATTCTTTATGAAAGCTAAATTTTATACTTATTTTTTGACCAGTGTTTTGCTCAAAATAAGTTACAGCATTTCTTATTCCAGATCTCATCCATAATGACCCTATCTTTGGAGGTAACAGTATGTGAATTTTAAACAAACTTGTTTGCAACAAAATGTCACAGACTTATCAGTTTTATTACACTCAGGGCTGGATCTACGAATTTTCCTGTGGGGGGCAGATTGTTCCCCTGCTCCGTCTCTCTAGATTCAACCCTGGTTATACCTCATTAATAATGATGGCTTTCAATTATGGCATCACATTTCAGCAAGTGTAATTATCATAAGTAGTATAGTATTTTCATTCTTTGCTGCTTAAACTTATCAACATACGTTAAACGCAAACCGTTATATATTCATAGGGCTTTCATTTGTTACTTACCTTAAAAAAAAACATATGTATGTGTGTGTATATATATATATATATATATTATATATATATTATATATATATATATATATATATAATATATATATATATATTATATATATAATATATATGTCATCAACACTGTAAAAATTGCATTTGATTACTAGACTTACTTGGAGTGTAAATTACATCATTTGGCCAGTAATTATTTACGCTGTCTATAGAGGTCATTCTCCAAGAATTAACTGAGCCAAGGAATCTTCCAGGATTACTGAAATAGTAGATATGGTCAGGCTAAAAATGAATAAACACACATGTTAAATCATGTTTTCGGGTGGGTGTGGTAAGAAAATATAAAATTATACTACTACTATTAAATTGTCTAGGGATTCCTAAGACATACAGTCAATGTAAAAAAACTAGGTAATTGCCTGCACAGTTGCTGATTTTGGCTTTGCACTATTGTACAATAAGTTCTCAATATACGTCGTACAAATTTACATTGTTTTGGAATAACGTCCATCGCAATTGTCCCGTAAATTTAGCTTTGATTCAAAACAAAGCTTTATCTTTGTTTAATGAGGTAATGAAAAATGTTGACGGTACTTCGACTGTAAAGTATCAAATGTGTACTGCCACCCACAGGTGGTTTCAGCATTTTAAGGCCAGGTATAGTTTCCACAACATAAAAATTACACGTGAGGTAGCAAGTTCCGACACCAGTACAGCAAAGGAAGATTATGCAAGAAGGTGGTTACATGCCTAAGTAAGTTTTCAATGCAGAAGAAGTGGTCTTTTGTGGGGAAAAAAATGCAGGTGAGAACCTACATCGCTAAAGAAGAAAGAACTATGCGTGGTTTCAAAGCTGCAAAGGACAATGTAGAAAAGCTAGCAAGTATTTGGACTTGTTTCCCATACTGTCAGTTCACTGTTAGTCTGTGATAAAATCGCACGCTAGCATGTCTGTGTGTGTGTACTTCCAGCTGACTGGCTGGTCCGACTCATTTTGTGTTGTTTCTACAGTATTTACATTGTAGTTTCCAGAAACGTATCCCCAACATAAACATAGGACTTACTGTGCTTAGGATTATTCACAGACGTTACAATATGAGCTGTAGTGTAGTTTTAATCTTGTTCAGAAATGCTTCAAAATTAAAAAATAAAATTTAAAAAAATAAGCAACAGCCTGTTCAGTACATCTCTGTTACACGTGAAGCCTTTCTGGAAATTTTCTGTTCATACACACGGAAATTTTCATTTCTTGCTTCGGTTGCTTCCTTCGGTTTAATTCTTTATATGTTAATACTATGTTGGCTAATTATTTTTTATTTATTTCTAATATACAAAAAATATTAAGGAAAACAATATACAATTTATATTCAGTGTTAAACCACTTAATATTTGGAATAAACTTTTTAGAATTTTTTTTTGCAGTACTGTATTTGATGTTTATAATTCTATATTTTTATTTGTTATTAAATATGGGTATTTTATAGTTTTTGTACAAAATTTCTTATGTATTTGCCTGTTTTTAAAATGGTGTCTTTGCCGTGTTGAGATCCGTTATCTTCCAGTAGAGCCTGAATGTGAAAAAAAAGTTGCAGGTATTTTTCGCAATTGCCTGGGGAGCTACTTCCTTCAGAGATATTGTCTGCTGAGCTGTGTTCTGTTATTGGGTGACAAGCAAGAAAACAACTCCCCTTCTGCTGTGTTTGGCGTGAAGTAAAGGCAAGCAGCTGGTTAAACACAAGTGTTCTTGTTTACACAGCTACATATGAGGAGCAGAAAGTTACCTGCATAGCTATCAATGTTAAAATTTATTTATATGAATTTTTTAAGCTGTATTTTTATAGTTTACACATTTGTATGATTTAACAGGCATATTACCTTAATATGTAAAAGTAAACGAAATATAGTACAATCTTTCAATCTAAGTCAAATCATTATTATCTGTTTCCATTTTCCATTTTAAATAGCCAACAAGTGGAAAAATACTGTGATTGATTACATGTATATTTTATTTAATGAACATCCCTGAATGATTTAGCTTGGCTGATAGATTTACAGTGCTATCAGATCTCTGCAGTTTGTCTTCCTTTAGTTAATATATTACTTTTGGTATTTTTTCCATTTAAATCCCATCTCTGACTTATCTGTAGCAGTCAGGTGTGCACAGTCTGTATACTGTATGTACCCTTTATTTATTACGACATGGTTAATTATCACAGTTTTATAACAATAAGTCAGTCGCTCCTGATTCTATGACTACTGTTATACAGCCACATTCCTCATGCAGCTCAGCCTTCCTACTTTACTCAACTGTAGCATCCTTTATACCACAGTTGTGGATTGATAGACATTAATCACTTGGAGATACGTAACTGGATTGACAAAGCTAACAAAACATTGTAGCAGAACAAATATACTACTGTCATTTCAATTCAGATCATGACATTTGAAGGTTTCTGCTCAATATTTTCAAAGAAGATATGATGTTATTTTCTCAAGCAAAAACAAAGCAACTACAAGAGAAAAAAACTGCATTCGTTTGAAAACATGACCTCTACCTGCAACACTATTGATAGTAGTCATTATAGCAACTGAGGACAATCGTCCTCATGTCTTTCCCATGTCGTCAACTGTTAATTCATTCACTTTTGGTGGTGGATGCCAACATTTCACTTGTAAATTGATTTTTTTTTTAAATATAAGGGTGTTTCCAATTCAGTAACAAATTTTTGTATATGTTTTATGGAATACATCTATAGATTCAGCCACATCAGCACATGGTTAACATCCAATTCTTGGTGCATTGTAAACTCTGGTAGATGAACTGGCTTCATCTCCCACTTCAACATATTTTAGTCAGTGCTATGTAGGGCCTGAAGGTTTCTTTTTGGAAGTTGAGAACTAAAGACATTCTTGACTTTTCATTCATTTATTTGCTTCCTACCAAAATTACTTAAAATAGATATTTTGAATACCTTGTCACAATATTCACGGATCCAACAATATTTTTTTTCACTTTCCTACTTTATCTTAAAGTGCATTTTGCATTAGGACGAATTTCTCAAGGTTGGCCTTGTAACATTTGACTAGATGTACGCAACAAATATATCTAAGCAAACACCACACTAGAAACCATCATGTTAATATGTACATAATACAGTAGTTGTCTTTATGAATGATCCGGTCTTAATAAAACTTTGTAACTTTATATATGTACAGGACTTCTAAAATACTTTGTTTACATTTGGCTAAATGACTGTAACTAACGTACCCATACTGTGAAGTCACCACGTAAAAAATTACAAAACACACACCAGAGTTAAGTTTTACTATGTTATGCAGTCTGTAAGTATTACCCTGTAAACACATCAGTGCATATGTGCCTCGACAAAACTGACCCTGCCTCTTTGGCCCAATAATTTTGTAGTGACACTCACGTCTGCACAGTTTTTTTTTTTTATCATGTTGGAATATAAACTGTTTGCTGTGTGAACATTTATTTTATAGCTATTACTTGTTGGAATGATTGTTTCTACCTTAATAGACTTTTTCCAGATGTAATTTTTCTCATTTGAGGCATTGAAACAAGGGACTTATAAGGACTGGACTGCTTGCTCAATGGCAACTCTATCACCTCTATTTGCGGCATGCTAAACAGGTTGTAGTGTTTATAATAGTACTTTTCATATGGAACATTGAGCAGTGACACTAGAATTGTATTTATGGATAGTATGCAGTAAAGGTTAACTTATGCTTCTAGTTTTATGTACCTATTATGAATCCGGGTGGTATTTGGAATTACAGCAGTAGAAAAAAACCATCTTTTAGCCATTTTGAGGGGCTCCAAAATTATACTGCTAATAAGAATATGAAATTTTTAAATTATAGAAGTATAGTTTCAAGTATGTGTTCTTTTAGTAAATGAGCATACAGCAATGGATATAAGTTGAGCAGGTTTGGGTAAAAAAGAACTCCACCATTCATGTGCCAGGTACTTAACTCTCCAAGACAAACATTTTTGCTAAAGTCATTGTTGTGAAAACCTTTGCTTAAAATACATGTAATTTTTTTATACTCTTGGCTTTGGTGTTTTTCATAAAGTAAATAATATTTCCATTACGTATTCAGTTAACTAAGATTGAAAAGAAAAAAAAAATTAAGGGTCTTATATGAATATCTATTTAATTTTAGTAAATTGAAACAGGATTTCTGCTACATAAACATATATTAATAGGTCTTACAACAGCAACAGGAACTTTTTATAGTGAATTTGAATGCATAGTCCTAGTTTTGTAGTAAGTATTAACAAACATGACTTACTTGGAAGAAAGCGTATGCTTCAAATGTAGAGACGTACAAATTGTGGCCATTACCACTTTTAAAAACCTGAACAAATGCTGCAAATGGAACAGAGAACTGACCAAGTTTTGTGGGCAAAACTGAATCTCGAAACGACTGGGCTTGTGATACCCACAACACACACACCAGAAACAGTAACTTAAGAATCATTATATACAGAAGCACTAAACTACTGCCTATAGTCTTGGTAATGTTCTGTAAAATACCAGATACTGGCAATGCTTGGAAATATATTTATATGTATTCAGCAAAGGCGTCATTTCTTTGAGTATGTATACAGTCTCTTAATACTGTTATCATGATGTAACTAATCAATCACAGATATTAAATGATACCATATAATCAGTGAGTACTCCAGCTTTTACTTTTAAAATTCTTTTAGTTCACATGTTCAAACGTAATTTTTGCTCACGTGTCAGGTAATCTCTATACACCTACTCAATTACTTACTGTATTTCATTTCCAAGGAGACTTTTAGAAACACTGGGGTGAATAGAAATAAAATTATAAATAAGTTCCTAGCTGACATCTTTTGCTTAAAAAAATTATAATCACTATAAAACTACTGTTTGTAAATTGTTTTAACTTGCCTACCTAAAATAAAAATTTTTTAAACGGAATTAATATCCAAAAATTAGCTTTAAAATGTTGTTTCTGTTCACCCCAGTGTTTCTAATCACCCCGTTTTAAGGTACTGTACAACCCACGTGTAATAAGAGTATCTATCCACAAACGTTGTGACTGTTAGAATGTTGCATTCAGGGTAGCCAAGAATATTTGTAAACTGTACATTCACATTTTTACCACTGCATAAAATCATCATGCATATCTTGGAGCTGGTTAGCAGTTACTTAAATATTTCTAAACTAAATTTTATAATAAAATCCCCATCTACAAGTGACGGTATTCAAATACTGATAAATGTTGCGTATGCACACATACATACAGGATGTTGAGAAACAACCTCATCATAAGCACACCATGTGAATCCTGGGTTAAATTTGAGACAAAAATGTTAGTGTCAAAGTGTTGTATGATGACATTTTACGTGCGCAATGTGACAACATAGCACTGTAGTTAGTCACCTTTTGTATTACACACATAATTTACTACAACTGTCCTGACCTGCCTCATGGGTGCAGGTTAAAATCCCGAGCAGTCGAAACATGATTCTATGTTTATTTGACGTAACATAAATAAAATAATACCTGTACGTGAAGCGCAAGAGAAGGCTTTCTCCGTGCGATGTTGCCACATTGTGGCTTATAAAGTGGTTGTTTCTGGACTTCCTATATACATATTTATGTAAATATACCGTATCACATTTATTTGATACAAGATTAAGTACATTGCCTTATCCTAGAGTAAATTAACAATGGCACTGTATAAAGTTAATTAAAAATATTCTATAACAGTAAAACTTTTCATTTATAAGAACCTCATTTAAAGAATGATAACATATTTTTAGGTGGCCTCGATGTTACGAGGAAACTCAATTTCTTAAGATCACTTGATTTTACAAGATGGCTTAGATTTACAAACCTCGATTTTTAGAAGGAGAATTAACAGTATTGTATGCAACATGTAGGCCTTACTTATGTAGTACAAACGAGGCCTGCCCAGAAGCATGCCAGAGCCCGGGGCAAACAACAGTATTGGGGCCCCCTCTTTCCCCAATGACTAAATAAATAAATAAATAAAAAAATGTATTTGAGTGTTTTGCATAAACGACATATTTCAGATGGAACTTATGCTAGATGTCAAAGTGTTTGATGGACTTAACAAAGTTTTTGTGTGTATTTAGCCATGTTTTTGTATGTTTTAACCGTTTCATGACCACTTAACTATTACCTCTGTTAAAATTTTCTATTAAAAGTATTACGTATTACTATCAGCATGTTTTTTGTGGGGGAAGAGAAAAGCAAAATAATAACATAAGTAAGTTATTCAATAATTTGACATTTTTACTGAAAAACAGTCAGACAAAAAACTAAAGTAGGCTTACTACTTACAAAGAAAGTACAAATGTATATGCATACATCTCTGTATATAAAATATAACACTGACAGACTGACTGACTGACATACGTATCAAACTGCAGCCTAAACCACTGTACCTAGAGTCATGACGTTTTTTGTGTGGTTTCTCATCGGGTCGTAGGCAAGAACTAAAAAGGAATTTTTCGAATATGACCTCTTAGGGGGTGAAATAAGGTGAAATGTATTTTCAAAGAAACATTGATAGAGCTTGAACCAGATGGCCTATCATCGTGATTTTTACTTTAATGGGACACACATAAAAATGCATATTAGCTAATTTGAGGATTATTCAAAATTCAACATTTAAGGGGGTGTAAAGACCTTAAATGTGTTTCCTATTAGTTATCAATTTCTATTTGATTACTTCAGGATAGAGAATTGGTTTTCATTTCAAAATGATTCTTAAGTAAATATCCAGAAAGTTTTTTTAGGATTTTTTGAAATTCGACATCCAAGCAGTAAAAAGGGGGAAAATATGTTTTTCATGAATCATGTTCTATAGCTGGTTATCGTCCTGATTTTTACTTCAAAATTGTATACGTATACAAATCACTAAACTACGACGCCAAAAATGTTTCAAAATTTGATAAATAAGGGGGTGAAAATAAGTGAAGTGATTTTTCGATTATTCCTCCATATCTATTGAACCAATTGAGATATCAAAGTGCTTTTTGCTTTAGATTGGGGCTTATGAAAAAATAAAAAATACCATTTAAATATATTTTCTGAATTCGGCCCCAAAGAGGTAAAAAAGGGTAAAATTTCACTGATTTTCGAAATTCACCACCTGAGGTGAAAAGGAGTGAAAAGCGTTTTCAATTAATTGTCAATATATCTTGAACCCGGCGGACTATTGCCGTGTTTTTCATGTCCAAGGGACACCAGTCAAGTAATCTAAAATGTGGTTCAAGGGTACTTCGAAATTCAATCATTTAGGAGGTGGAAAGACCTGGAATGCATTGTAGATAAATCCTCGATATATAATGAACACATTTAGATATTCAGTTTATTTTTTCTTCAGGATGATTATTAGGTAAATGGCAACAAAAAGGTTTTAAGATTTTTCACAATTCAACACTTAAAAAAAGGAGTGAAAAGGCATAAAATTTGTTTTCTATCAGCCGATGATACTTATCTAATCAGTGGAGATATTGAGGTGTTGTTTGCGTCAGAAAGATGCTTACGCAGGTACCTAAGAAAGTTATGCCAGTTTTTTAAATTTTATTATAAGATAACTTAATTGTTAAGAATAAAACTTAGTTTGTAAACTGTTAAGGCAGACTATCTGAAAAGCAAGTACGACCAGACAGAAATTAATTATACAGGAGTTTCATTCTACAGTTCTATCGAGACACTGTGTTACACAACCTCTATGAGCCCAGGACATTAATATTTTATTTCTAAAATTATTTTTTGTGAATACAGTGAAACCTCATTAATACAAACCCTGTTAACACAAGTTCTCATTAATACAAAGTGATTTTTATTCCCCTTGGAATAGGTCAAGAAATTAAATAATTACTTTAATGTTTAATAATAATTTTGTTTATGCATTAAATCATGCAATATCAAGTTCTCAAGTAAAAGGATATCATTTTGGTGAAAAAACTATTTGATTTGTGGGGATAAACAGAGTGACCAAAATTTTAGAAACATTTTAAGGTTTTAGTGAGAACCTGTTAATACAAACCTCGTTATTACAAACAGCCAAAATTTTTGTCCCTTCAGGTTTGTATTAAAGAGGTTTGACTGGATTTCAACGTAATGTGCTGCAGTTGTTTGTACCTCCGGTCTATTGTTTGGGAGGTTCTGGGCTCAAATTCCTTTAAAGGCTGTGCAAACGTGCAATTCTGACACACAAGTACTGTAAGGCAGATAAAATTAGTGTAATTTGGATGAAAGTCATTCAAATTGATTATGCAATCAACTGTCTACTAAAGTTCCTCGACAGCATCAGCCCACATATACCATCTCACTAACCTTAAGGTTGATGGACCAAATACATTTATATTTCTGTGAAATATTATCCTGCCAAAACTCCTTAATGGCACTTAACTTCAAGTGAAGGTTAACTTCAAGTGAAGGTTTTGAAAAACCAATATGTTATAGAGGGCACCGTCACCAATGGTTGTGCTCGAGGGAAATCAGTCTTCATACCACGTAAACTAGGTATTTAATTTGATTACCCTTTTACATTAAAGAGTCTGTAATTACCCCACGACATCAACTTTGCTGTGACTATAAATAAAGCCCGGGTGTAGTTGCTGCTAGTGGCAGGGACAAACTTACGACTGCTTTTCGCATGGACAGCTATAGCTACTTATCCTGCTGCAGAGTTAGCTCTACTAGCAGCTTTGTCGTTCTAACACTTGATGACTGAGCTACCTATCTGGTGTACAAACATGTTTTTCAGTTAAAGCAAATATTATCTGCTATGAGTGACATATGTGAACAAAGCCGTGGGCCCACTGCTAGTACAGTACCTCATAAATGTATCGCTTCACGAATGGCACGCAATTTAAACACAAACTTAGTTTCACAGTATAGACAATATGAAATTCAGCTTCGTACTGCTGCCTACCCAGACCGCCTCCTAGCACTTGCCGCTTCCTGCTGTGCAAGGGCTGGTTTGCCTCTCATCTCATTCATAGCATGCCAATGTCTCACTCATAATAGCACCACGAAAGCTTGTTCCCCCTCACTCTTAGATGGTGTGCATGACACCTACAGGCCTGCTAGAAACTCCTGACTTATAAACATAGATAGTATCCAAATTGTTGAATGTCACAAATATTGTAGTTTTCTTTGGAATTGTTGGGCCCCTTGCAAGCTGGGGCCCAGGGCAGAGTGCACCCAGCCACCCCTCCCCCCTTATCTGGGCGACCCTTGTACAAATTAGTTCTGCCCAGTATCCATGATTGTGGATTAACCGCTCCCTTCAATTAGCACTAATAATCAGGAGTTGAATGTATTTGGTTACATGGACATAGAGTTGTGGACTGCCAAAAATAAATAAATGAATTTATTATAATTTGAAGCAAACGTTAGTGCAATGTGTCAAAATAAACATGGTTCTGGGAGAAATGAACATTAAAGTACAAGAAAGTATATGCAGTATCTGTTACAAAAGTTACAATCTTTATTAGTAGGGACAATAGGGAAAAGATTGTATGGTTTTACTTTTAGGCCACTTTCCGTTTTAAAATTTTAGATTTTGGTGTTAATGTTTAAATTTTGTAAAGAATATTTATAGTTTATAATAGCTTAACCAGGAATTCATGTTAAATTGTGACACAAAACTTTCAGAAAGCTATGTAATTGAGAATAAGCATCTTATAAAATAATAGACTGACGAAGAACTAAACAAAAAATAAACAATGCAGGCCTAATCTGTTTGCTGGATTTCAAATTATCCCAGTGAAAATTTTAAAATTTCCAGACAAAAAAAAAATTTAGAGGAAATAATCTAGGTTTTACAAAAAAATACATAGTAAATAAAATAAATAAATATCATAAGAGGAGGATACCCCGAGGGCCAGGGTATTGCGCCCCGAATGCAGATTTTATGAATGGGAGCTCGTAGACAATTTGCGTACCCAGAACGATGACATGAAATGAAGACCCTACGATGGAGAAGCACCAGAATTAAAGAGACAGGGAAACGGGAGATCCCCGAGAAAATCTGCCAGCCAGTGACATTGTCCGGCACAATTCCCATATGCGAAACCCCGGGCACCGACCCCTCTAGGGATCGAACCCGGATCGCCTTGGTGGGAGGCGAGTTATCTGACCGTTCAGCTGCAGCGGCACTCAAATACATAGCTTTGGATGATTTTGTTTTATTTCGTAATTAAAATTGAATTTCGGTGTTTTGCGATGTAATAACATGCATTCTGCCCAAAAAACACAGCAGCGTTCAGGTTGGTGAACATGGGGACGTGGACAACTCTATGATGCACCGTTTAGCAGCATACAAAATGATGAAAGCCTGCACAGTCATACATAAAACTTTTCAATTTCAATAATTTAATATCCATGTTTTAAAACATTCTAAACCTGCCTTTGGGCAAAACACCAATAATCGTCATCATAATCACAAAATATTCAGATTTTGGTATTTTGAAACACTGAAATACCTATTAAGAGTCGGATGGAATGGAGAATAAGTCTGAGTGATGCAATGGTAGGATTGTGGTCATCCCTATGTCTATGACTAAATGTATTTTGCATTGTTGAGTTTACCAAATAACAAATGCTAAAATATTTCTATAACAGTATTTTCATGAACATTTACTGTACAGATTTGATTCTTCACACAGTGACGCAGTCAGCTCAAGCATTCTACTGCTACAACAGATAGGTGCAGCATTAGGCCCGATGCACACGTGCGGACAATATCCGCGTGGTGCCGCCAGTGCGTTCCTCAAAGGCTTAGCTGATATGTATTAATGCACACGTAGCTGCAGCGCCGCGGCGGTGCCGCGCGGCATCTGAACGTGCGGTTTTGGCCGCAGCTCCCCACAAGAACGCAGCGCCGCCGCAGCGGCACCAAGAGTTCTGCTGCGTCCTCTAGTACATTCAAGTCAGTTGGCCAATGCACACGTACGGTATTTTGCCGCAGCAGCGTCATGGCGGGAACTGAATTTGAAGATGTGTTGGACGTAGAACTGTTTATCTCCAGAGATTTGGAACATCGCTACAGAAGAATTCCACGACTGCACTAAGAAAAGTAGTGCGAGGATTGATATCTGCCGACAATTTTGTAAGGGTTTCGAAAGAAAAGGAGAACACTGAAAAATATTAAATTCGTAAGTAAATTTTATGTTTTCGTTTTGAAAATGCAATTAAAGGAATTTACCATAAGAGTTCTGTATGTCAAAAATAACATGCTAAGTTAGTGACAATAAAATCGGTGTTGAGTTCACATTACACAAATATTCACATAATCATAAATATTATTTACATGAATGAAAAAAAATTAAATTATAAAGATTATGACCCATTATATATTGATTAAAACGTTAAACATTATATTAATCAGAAAATGCCTGCTATAGTGCACGCAAATTTTTAACAACTTAGGTATTCTTTTTATATAGCAATAAGTCAGTGTTCCAATTGGCAGTTGTACAGAGTCTAGTAAATGGCCACGGGACCACACATTATGATTTAAATGCATTAAATTTTGAGCTATTTGGTATTCAGTATTTAGCTAACTAAGTTTATTACAGTGGAACCTCTATCTATTGAACCCCCATTTATTGAATGTCTCCATCTATGGAACACTTTCTGTGGTCCCATTTCTTGTCCACATCCATTGAATGTCTGCATGTACTGAAATTTTTTGTCAGTCCCCTGAGAAACGATGGATAGAGGTTCCACTGTAGTGATAACTAAACATTAAGTACAAACATATATATAGTAAAACCCTGTTAAAACATTTGTGACGGGACAGGGAGAAATAATGTTTATTAAAGCAGGAAAATTTCTTAAAAGGGTTAAATTATACAAGTTCGTATAGACAAGGTGCAAAATTATTGGTCTTATTAAGCAGGAAACTTCTTAAGAGGGTTTCACTGTAATATAATAAGTATCTTTAGATAATATAACTTAATTTTTGTGTAGGACTACTTGATTAAAACTGAGTGGTTCAGTATATTCAGATATATTACTTGTTATAAAGTTCTAGCGAATCCACAGGATTTGTGAGTGTTTACTTCTCACAAATAAGTTTTTCTAGAAACATCATTATATGAAACAAAGTTTCTAATTTTTGACTACCAGTTTTTGAAGAGTGGACCCTACTGTTTTAGTTGAATTACACTGAGTTACTA
The DNA here is from genome assembly GCA_003012365.1 of Medauroidea extradentata. Taxonomy (NCBI): domain Eukaryota; kingdom Metazoa; phylum Arthropoda; class Insecta; order Phasmatodea; family Phasmatidae; genus Medauroidea; species Medauroidea extradentata. Next base: position 64,330 of record PNEQ01004222.1, read on the forward strand.
CAGTATGAAAGTAGGCCACCAGTTAAAACCCTGCCTCAAATTATACAGTCGTTGAAACAATGTTGTAATTAATTGTAGTTTAATATTGTCCCGAATAAATAGTTATTTCCATACCGAAATTCATCTACAAAAAAAAAAACATGTTTTCGCTTAAAATATATCATTCGCATCATTCATTATGTATATTTGTGTAAGAACAAAATATTTAAACGTGTTGCCATATTTTTTCTTTATATAGAAAAATTTCATCTAGCAACTGGAGACTAGAAAAATTCGCGGATTCACTAACCTTGATACCATCCTGCAAGAATATCTATGCACTTATGCATACAGAAGCTACTTATTGCCTGCTCGGTATTTAATAATTTAATTGCCTGTATATTATTGTCCCAGCGTCGTTCACAAAGTGGCACATAGTTGAAGGAAAAAACTTACATGTGTGTGAATAATAGTTTTGGCTTAAAAGAAAATGCAAATTTTTCAGGTCTCTATTAATTGCTCTGCTAAAGTGCAATTCAGGTACAATTTTGCTGCCAGCGTACACTACCAATTTCAGAATCCAAATAATCAGCAAACTTATTTGACTACATTTAATGGAGTCTCTAGAGGAGCCTAAGTCATTGCATGTGACATCAGTCAATCCTTGTACACCTAAAATACATCTTGGAAGTTATACCCTTCTCTAAGTCTTAAAAATCCAGCTCAACCAGCAGAGCAGCAGCAGCAACAACAACAAAATGCCGAAGAAGCAGGAACTGAAATAGATTCTAATCTGCTGGGCAGACAGATCGCTAGTGGAGGGAATCGTCGGAAGCAGTCTCTTGAGGCATCCCCGATAAATTCCGTAAACACTCCAGTCCCATCTCAGAAATGCACCCAATCAGAACCCAATTCAGACAGATATTTTTTTGAAAGTCTTCTACCATCATTAAAAGACTTTACAGAGGACAAAAAAAAAATTTCTGCTGCAAAGTTTTACAGTTAGTGAAAAGAATGAGATCCACTCCTTCAGGCAATGCACAGATACCTCAGACAACTTTCACTCACGGACAACAGTGTTTTGAACAATGCTTGCCACCTACGCTATGCTCTGCATTTACCAACCAAGGGGCCCCAGCATTCACCACTCACCAATCTGCCATTATCTCCCTATACATCAAAGCTCAAACCACTAAACCATATCTCAACACGCGTCGGCATTTCGCCAGTTGTGCAAACATATTTCTGCGACAGTAACTTCTCATACAGGCACGGCTATGATGTCTCCAACTGTAAATACAAGTTATTGCAGTTCACCCTCCAATCCTCTATCCCCCTCTAGCGGTATGGCGAGTCTCATAGCTGTATTGTTAGATTTGATCCCGTCACAAATTCTTCTTGACTTGACACTCATGCAGAAGTAACTGAATAATTTCTTGTAGATCTGCAAAACTTGTTGCAAATCTGCCTTTCAGAAGTCTTCCATCAATAAACGGATGCACCCAATATCGCCTGTGTCTTCCCAAAAATATTTGTATACTACGTATGCAAAAATTACGCATTTTCGTTGATATATATTCATGTCCTCTGGATGCTCAGTTTAGACTATACGGTGTTTGTCCATGACGCGTGAACGTGTTTATAGCGGCGACAGTGCGGCACCGCAGCGGCACCGCGCGGACGTTGTCCGCATGTGTGCACCAGGCCTTAATCTCGTACAGTTAGTGGTCATAAAAATGTCCCAGACTCTGCTTTTATGGGTTTCGCATTGTGTAGTCAAACTATCCTTGCCGTGTGCTTGGTTGTAAGAAGGTGGTTCTAGAGCAAACAGTGGAGAGTTAAAATCAGGTCATTGTCAAGGAATATGACAACTTCATGAAAATTTCTTATCACTGGAACATTAATCTGAATGTGGCAATGAAAATTTGCACGTTTGGCTATGAATGGATGGGCAGCGGAAGGGTTCTTCAAAGTGCCAATCCAGGCTTGAATCAAATGTAGCATCTTCAGTGAAATATAATTGTGACAAACATTCTCTGGCCATAGCTTTACTTATCCAGTAAAAACTGTTGGAGAAATACGAAGTACTTCAAACAGAAATGGACAGTGAATTGAAGATGTTGACAAGGTATTGATATATGCACCCTCAAACACACATCGCTCGTGCACAGGATCTAGGTACAGTACTATGGACAGTCATGTTCTCAGAGGAACATAAGGCAACTAGCTGACCACCTTGTAAGGGGGAGTGGGACAAGCAACATGGTCTCACTACATGATGAAGCTACACATGTGAACTCTAGATATGTGAGGCTAATAAGCACCTAGCAGTAGGCAGTTGAACGTTTTCATATCTATGAGACCTGATTTTCAATGAGTGGTTTTAATAAAATAATACCACCGGGAGACATGGCTACTACCACACTCGGCATTCTGCACTTTCAGTGTTGGTCATACTACATGTGAAGGAATCAAAGATTCAATTAAAACTCAGCCATTAAAGTAATGAATAAAATAGGTATAAATATTCTAAATACACACCAATTAAAAAAAATAATTGATGATTGAAAAAATTATGTTTTAGACACATTCTGTTTTGTTAATACATTTGTATGGTAGGTAATGGTGTTCCACAAGCTTTAGACAGTAGACTTAACATTTTGTTGACAGAAAGAGACACAAGTAGCTCAGAGAATTACCTGCAGAAAGGTATCTGCACAAAGGAACCATCTCAGAACTCACCTGGAATTATGTACTCCCGACTATCCGTGCCCCGATTAACCGGTTTTCGGATTATCCGTGCGACTTTCTGTATGTTGAACACTGTAAAAACCAAACATTTTTGTAAAAAATTTTTTTGGAACATAAGTGTTTCACTCTTGTGCGGAAGAATGGATTAACGAGATTGCGCAAGAGTGGATAAACAAAATTTCAACATCATTTTTTTCATTTTTTAACCGTGCACCCCAGACATACTTTTATTTATTTTGGTGAAAACGTTGTGAAATTAGTTACTCAAAGTTAAAACCATCACTCATTATGGTATTATAGTAAATTAAATATATATTCAATTTATTTTTTTACATTTTTATATTAACAGATGTGCTATTTTCGGGTTATCTGTGTTTCCCGATTATCCGTGCATGGCGCAGCACCAATTAACACGGATAATCGGGAGTTCCTGTATTTATAAAAATGGTAAAACAAATTCAGGCTAGCCGAACTGAGATTTGAGCTTGGCTTCTCTCGAGTGGGAGTGAATTGTTTTAGTTTTGCCCTATAGTGGCGCAGAGTTTTGTCAGGATAGATATTGGTTGTTTTTACTAACAGTACTTCTTCGTTCATGCGTTTGTCAAGTCGATGCGCAAACGTGTATAAAATAACTGCTTTTAAATAAAATTACCTTGACTCTTCATACATCATCATTTACTACTCGGCCATTATAACTAGTCCTCCCATGAGGGTAAAAAACGTGGCGCTAGTAGTACGTAGACATGTCAAAGGGAGAAGAAATGTACTGCGCCTGATATGAGTTCATGGCACACTGTCTGTGGAGATGTAGTGACGAAAACTGAGCTGGCTGTCTATGCCACTATTATGTCCAGTGCTGTGGTGCATCACACCAGTTGTCAAGGACAACACAGCTCTACTTCGCTTTTCTCCCGCGGGATTAGTTGTCGTGGTCGAGTAGTACTTTACACAGTGGATATGTTATACAAAGGCCCTATTTTAGAACTCAAGTCTTACTCATTCTGCATGTAAAATATGACATTAACAGTTTTTCTGTGAACTTTTTACACTACCGGTATATGACATGACATCACCGAGAGTGATGTTTGTCTTCTCGAAAACAAAACAGGGTTCACTAAAAATGTGCTTGCTTTCTTTTACTCGTTTGTTGTGATAAGCAACAACTAGTAAATATCTCAGGCAAGTGAAGTCATCTACACATAAAGACAATTTTGTCATAAAGTAATTTGCTGTTAAGTACCAAGTTTGTAACTGAAAGACTGGTCTTCTATTTCATTCAGACAGAAAAGTAATTGAATAATTTAATATTTTTTATTTGTTGTGCAGAACTCAAATTCACACATTATTTTAAAAAGGTTTTTAATGATATTTGACCAAATGTATGGTGTGTTCATTTGAAAAACAATTTCATCTCAAACTGAATTTAGAATCGAACAGTTTGGCAAGTTCAATCTGTTAGATAACATTATGCCATACAGATATGATATATATCTTGACTGATTACTTTCTTCATTCTTTCAAGTCAACACAGTAATCTCTAATGAAGATAAATGGGTATTTATCAGCTCTCTGGATTCTGAACGTCATGAATGTACAGTATAACATATTGTTTCCTTACTATCTTTAAAATTCCTTTCTCGTTCCCTTCCGTTTCTCCAACCCAACTTGTTTACTTGATAATGAAAATGCCAATAATTTACACGGGGCTGTTAACAGTAAACTTAGCCTTTTTAAGACCATGCTAAAATTTTGCTTCATCACATTTTTTTTAACCACAAATTGGTCATGTGAACATTTCTATGTAGCTGATAAATATAATCTGTACATTTCATTGCTTTCGAAATTTCACTACTGAGGATAAAATAAAGTGCTGCATATTTACGATTGATTGATGTCTTAAAAAACTACTCACTTTACTGTGAATTGTCTATGCAGTAAAGTACGAATTTCATCTCTTGTGCATGTCCTGAACTTTGGCTGATGAACCTGATCATGCAGTGTTGCCTGTATTTACTCTGAAATATTGAACCAAAGTATGCACAGAAAGTTATGTGAAAATCACGTACATACAGTAATTAAAATCACAAGAAGTGTAGTAATGTACGAGGTATACTACAAAATAAATAGTTTATACAGTAGTTTTTTTATTTTCTTTTCGTACCGTGGATGGGATGAAGGAATATGAAGGAATACAGTGTTAATAAAAACAAAACAGAGGGCAAACATCACATTTAAGTTGTTAGTCTTTATTTACACTACTACCAAATAAGAAAAATTTGAACAACACTGCAAGTGTGCACTTCCCTCAGCACGTGAACACTGAAACCTTCCCAGCACTGTAGCCAGATGCAATTATTTCATATCGGCCATCCCCATCCAAGTCGGCTACCGCAGCTGTGCCTGCAAACACACAAAAATTCAGATATGTGTGGAGAACAAATTCTCAGTATTTGCCATAACTATACTTACAAATATTTTAGGTACTTCAAGCAAAAAAATTATTTTAACTTCAGGCATGTTAATGCCCAACACTCACATGGATTGGAAGTGTCTCTTCCTTTATAGAACCAGTGATGGTGGATGTCGTACACAAAATATTATGACAGAGTTGGTTGTGAGGAATACTGGTACATTGAACTTTCAATCTGTATACAAGAAGAGTCTACATCTATCCACAGCAAAACCATTTGGAACTTAAAAACCTAATTGTGTATAAGTGTATCACTATTACTTTACAACGCCTATAGAACTAGCTACTTAAACTTGATCTCTTATTAAGTCAGCACATACTTCAATCGTCTGGGATTTGGAACCCAGCACTTCACAATCATAAAGTATTGTTGTTGCTCCATATAAAACTATTCCCAGTACCTTTTAGAACATACATATCTCTTTCGTGTTTATAAGAGGGTTAGGTATATACATGAATGTTGAAAACATTTATAATTAGCTAGTGTTTGATAGACAATGTTAGGGCATAGAGTAGCATGAATAAAAATTTAAAAAATTACAATCCTGTAAAACAGTTTTTACCATCATTTCAAGCAAATATTTTGCCAGTGTGACACATTCCTTTATTTTAAATTTAAACTCCTGCATCAAAATCAATGTTACAAAATAATGGTATCATCATAAGTAGTTCACCAGAAATGCATCACACTAGAATGTTTGCTTGCAAAGCTTTCAAATATTTTTTCCAGCATTGATCAATTTGGTTTTTCTTAATTGATTTCCAGATATTTGCCAAGACTAAATCTTGTACTATGATATTTTTAATTACTTATTCTACCAAAGTGTTAAATTAATTTTCATAACTGTCAACTAAGTTGCAAGAAGAAGCTACTCAAGTTATATTCTATCAAATCGAGGATCCTCTGATATCATCCTTTAATATCCAGAACTGAATGACTGTTGCAGAAGATAGAAAATGTACCATTCAGGTGCAACACACTTTACAACAATGTAATTATAATGACTATATTATATGCGACAGTATGCTGCCACCCGCTACAGAGATCGAAATGAAATCCATTGGCTGGTGGAGGGGAAAAAGGTGGGGGGGGGGACAGTAAATCATTATACTGACGTCCCACATCACTATGGCCATCTTAACAGTTTTTGAATGTGAATCAGTGCAAAATGTAAAAAGTCCGCAGTTTCAATGCACATTCGACTCGGAACCTTTAACCCCTTAACATATTAACCCGAGTATAGTCGTTTTTTAAGTTTATGTACATAATTATTAACCCGGGTTATCTCGTCGGAGTAAAAAAAATTGTGTGTTCGTTTATATTATCCCGAGTTTTATCGAAACAGTTACCTGTGCTCTCGCTAGATGTCGGAGTATGTATTGTCGGAACAATAGTCTACCAACAGACCTCCTGTAGTTTCATATGATGCGCTAGATGTCGGGGCTAGTGCGATGCAGCACAGTAGCCTACCTAACAGGCGTTCGCC
>PNEQ01004222.1:72016-83229 GCA_003012365.1 Medauroidea extradentata
CTTTCCAGCTACGATTCCGCCAACCGACAAGAAAAGCAATCCAACACGCCAGTGTGCAATGTGCAGCAGGGTGACGGATGCACGGGGGAAAAAAATACGGCGTGAAACACGATACATGTGTGAGGACTGTGGTGTGCCACTATGTGTTGTACCGTGTTTCAGAGTTTATCATACAACAGCAGACATTTAGGCAGAAGTTTGGTACAGCCAGAGTGAAAGAAAGACATTCATGAATAACTCCACAAATGTCAATACAGACTCAAGTGACATTATTCAGTTATTTATACATGATCATTTTATTTGTTGTGCCGTGAAACAAACAGTAAAGTAAATAATGGCATAATCATTACAAGTAATGATTTCTTGTGTATTTATAAATATTTAGCTATTGCAATTTATGTATGTTTTACAAACCTTGTGAGGTATATTTTTATACGAAGATCTGTTCAGCCTGATGACATTTACATACAGTATGTAAAACATTTTGTATTCAGCCATGTTTTTTTAAAGCATGTGTAATTTTGTAAAAATATTTCGTTGATTTTTATATAAGTTTATACTAAATCTTGTCAATTCTATAAGTATTTGTAGTGGAATTAGTAAATATTTACAGTGTCAAGTATACTCGGGTTAGAAAAGCAGTGTTCATTAAAAATGACATAATTAAGTGATAAACAGTAATTTTAATGTATTTTGTGTAGTGTGTTTATTTGTATACTGAAAACACTATATTTGAGCAAATGTGTGATTTTCAGATAAATATTATTTTTGACACTTATTTCTCACCATTCTGAATGTTAATAACATTGTTATAACAAATTTCCATATGAAAAATGTATGAAATGGATTTTTCTTTAAATTTTTACCAATTTTAAAATATTTTATAAATATTTATAATGTTTTAAAGTGTATTTCAACACAGACGAGTATACTCGGGTTAGTAAAACAGTGTGCACTGAAAATTACATAATTTTGTTAAAAGTGTAAAAACTTATGTATTACATGTGGTACCGTTATTTGCATATTAAAAACAATATATTACTGCAAAAATATCAATTTCAAAAAATGGTAATTTTGGACACGTACATCTAGCCATAATAGATATGCTAAGGGGTTAACATCGGTAAAATATTTCCTAAATCTTGAGCATTTTATCATATGCTAGCTGGAATTTGTATTGGGTGTGATGAAGGAGGAGGTGGGGGGGCACCCTATGTCCCCTTTGCCTACTCTTATAAATATGTATGCCCCTGTTGCTGAATGTCACTTCAACATGTGACACTTGACTGTGATGGATGGAATAAACTGTGTGTCACCTACCATTACATAAACACTCACAGTACCTATGTTCATTCTTTATAAATAATTTTTGTTCCACTTGAAAGTATATATAAACATACCTGTAGTGGTGCCATCAGTATCCCAAATTAGTTTTTGGTTGTACGACCAATCCTGGCTGTTTGGGAAAAGAATGTAGTAGGCTCCTGCGTCATCACCATCCACCACTATGTTAGGTTTCTTACTGTAAGCAATGGGTTTCATTAAACAACACACATTTGTATTATGCCTAGAATGCAATGCGATGTACATTCCTAGTCTACACAAATCATTAATCTAACTTGTACAAGTGAAATTGCAAATTTCCACTTTATATTTCAGTGAGTTTTCTGTATGTGCCACAGGCTGCCACAAATGCTTGTCACCTTGTCTTGATGAACAAACCATTATCTTGCCAACTCACAAGCTAGAGCAGCTGCTGCTGTTTTGCATCTATCGCAGCAGTACAAGGAGAGCAGCCAAATGCTTTGCCAAAGCTGAGAGCAACAATCCTTGAGATGCTGGCTTTGAAATGAGAATCAGTGAGTTGCAATGATCACTTTCTTTCACTGTACTTAATATTCAATACATTTGTTTGTTTATCTATAAGAATGATACACATTTCAAACAACATCACAATAATTTTTAAAAAAAAAATCAGGCACTCTTATTAGAAACATAATTTTTGGGCCTCTCAAAATGGCTAAAAACAATTTTTTTTTCATACTGCTGTAGCTGGAGAAATACCAGCCTGGTTTGTAATACAAAAAGACAGAAACCTGCAACAGATTTTATGCAATACACACCTCCCACAAAAAAAAAATGAAGTGGTTAATTTTTTTAAAGTTGCATAGGTAAATAATAACAATAGTAAAACACTGCATGCCAACTAACATAAGTAACTTGTGCATATAGGTGATACTTCATTAGACACGCCAGTCAGAAATACCCTAAGCACACTTATCAATTTTGTACCTCACATGTACTGATACAGCCTGTCTAGTGAGCCTTAAGCCATTTCTATTGTGCTAGGTACCCAACTGAAGGTATTTAAATTTTTCAACAGAGGGCAACAAACACTGCTCTGTCTGTGTTTATCCTAGCTAAACTGAGAGTAACCTGTAGTAATCCAGTCACTCAATTTTTAACCAAACAACTCAGTGCTTTGTAGTTAAATCCAGGTTCATCCTGGTCAAGAACATATTTCCTGAGCTGTCAACATGAGTGGGTAGTGCTGTCAACACCAAATGAATTGTGCCACACAAGATCATACATTTCAGTTTTTTTCCAAGCTCTACATACAACTTGCAAAGTCTGGGTAGACTACAGCCTTCAATGAATTAAATACGGACTTTTTTTTAGTGCTGGTCATTGTACCCTGTGACTAAGTTTAGGGTGGTCCAAAGCATTGGGAAATGGCAAAAAGACAATGACAAGACACAGTTCCTCATGTCAAGTGTCATAACATGGCTGTACATACTTTGCCTTCTCATCAGCTGTTGTGTTGTACATCACTTGAAGCATGCCAGGTGTGAGCGGATTTGTATTCAGGAGACTCCATTTCACTTTGAAGCCTGTTGCCAATGTGTGTCTTGTAAATTTACCAGTTCTGAAAATAATAAATAATTACATACTTTTATTGATATACAGTATTTGCACAGTTTCAGTCCAGCAGACTGATCCCAGACATATCTACAAATGGAGAATACATCCATTACTTGTCTGGGATTATAACACAGAACCTAGTGGTTGAAAGGTTCCTCTGTGATCTTGTCCACAGTGGTAGCATAGATAACAGTGAGGGCAGAGTCAAGGTACGAAGTGGGTTTACATCTTGTTGATGGCAAGCTCATTAATATCATAAACTGTGACACATAAACTTGACACAATGGCAGAAACTGGGAGAGGAATTAGCTATTGCCCTTTTTTTAAGGAACCATCACAACATTCACCTGGAATGAGTTCAAGAATCTATGGAAAATAGAAACAAGGAAGACTTGAACCAGGAATCAAGCCTGAGTTCTTCCAACACATTTGTTTGTAAAAATTTCTGCACCAACATCATTGGAATTGAAGGACTTATACCAGGTTAGTTTTTCTTAATGTCCTCGCATTGTGCTTTTTGTAGAGATATAAAAACATGAGTGTGATAGGCAGAGCCCACAAGTTCATTTTTAATTAAATTTGAAACATTGGACTTTCCACTGTCAATCTTTAGAATTCCTTTGCCAGTAACACAGTTTTCAGAGATATGTACACTGCAACAGTGCTGGTGAATAACGGAGACAATATTTTTAAAGTAAGCAATATTGACAAATATAGTGTTAAAAATTATGCTCCTTTAATGAATTATGCAGTACATGCAAAAATTGCTGAAGGAGTAACATGCTCTGCTACATATTTTTTAAACATAAACAATTTGGAGCTTAGAACTGAGGGCACTAACATTATTTTTGGATGCAGAAGAATGGTTTTAACTAGATCAAATTCATCATTACTGTATGTATATTTACGACAGAGCATCTTATGAATACAGTACCTGTACACTCATAAATACAATGATGATTTTCAAAAACAGTATAGTAGTGTGAGTTGGCATTTTAAAAAAAAATATATAATTTGTCTGGTTCTAGATGAGCCTAACTCCTGTGTACCATAGTATGTTTGATCTCATCTATATTGTGAGTAGTGCAAGGTAACTTTTTCATCATGTACTGTAATAACCACAGTTAGTAGTTGAACTGTTTACATCTTTGCACTGTTTTATTTAGTCAAATTACATGTTTCCTTTCTCTAGCAACAACTCCTGAAATAAAGTACGCAGTATCACACCCTCCTAACAATCCTCCATCTGATCACAATGGTTGAGGCACTCTTTTCTTCAAGAGAACCAAAATTTTACCAACATATCCACAGAACTTTGGTAAGTTCAATAAGGAAAAAACTTACCAAAACATGGCAAGCTAAGTCTGCAACTGTCTAAACGTAAACAATTTATACCTAAAATTTTTTTAAAGAGATGTATACTCAGAACTGATGGTTTGGACGATACATAGCTAAATGCTGTATTTTTGTTTCCAACTGTTTCACAGCTTTGGCAAAAGTACATATAACGAATAAATTACGATTATTTTTTTCATAGACCAGTAGGATGAAGGATACATAGTAAGTACAAAGGAGAAACTTACTGGTGCATTTAAAGAGTTCAGTTAACTGTGAATCACGAAGAACTAAGAACCGCAATATAGTTTTTGTTGATACAAATTAATGTATTTCAAACATGAAGGCTGATAAAATTGTAATTAAATTACCATAGAGAAGCAGTGGTAATACTCACATGAAGTCGCTAGGAATCTCATATGCATACACAAAGCCAACAGAGTTCTTGTAGGCTGACACCAGAATGTCATCTGTGCCATCCTGGTTGATATCTGCCAACTCGATGTCCCACGGTGTGCCGATTGTGTCGTCCAGAACTTTTTTTTTTATCTGAGCGAGGACATAGAAAACAGCTAGCATGAGTCACAAGCTGAGGTGTGAATTCATCCTGTACACTGGTTTAAATGTTGCAGTCTACAAGCTAATTCACCCACAACTGCAACACTCCCATTTCTTTACTACACATTATTTCACCTTAGGTTCTATGAGTACAGTAATTAGTATTCACACATTCAACAGTGATTAAATAAAACCATAATGCAGTACTGTATTTTGCCTTTTTTCCAATGCATTTGCTAAGTAGACAATCTGATGGGAGAATATTTAAGTTTCTGTAAATCAGAACAACTATTTTGAAAAAGAAGGCAAAAAAAGATATTGAAAGCATATGCTTACAACATGGTATTTGGCACAGATATGTACATAGATATATACACTTCAAAATACTGTATTCAGAGTTTAACAATGGGCACGTCAGATATTTCAAATAAAGCCTTACTAGCCACTATCGGGATTATGTAGTTACAGTGCCTATACACTCAATGTGAAACCACAAATATTTTGCTATTGTACATCCTTAAACCTCTTCTAACAAAAGGAAAACTTGTATGAAGGAAATGATGAGATACTGACCTTGGAGGTGTCTGTCCAGAAGTTAGCACCACCCTCACCATATATAATGCTGAGCTCCTTGCCATAGAAGTCGGCCACAAGCACCACCTCATACTTCGTCCCACCTGCTGTGAGGCTTGTGGTTTGGAAGTGTACGTCACTGTCGCCTTCCAGCACAACATGCTGGGTCCAGCCTTCGTACCTGTCATTGCCCGGGTTCTCCAGCCAGACGAGCTGCTTCACAGGAATGACTGGAAGGCAGACACACCACACCATGCACACATCTGCTCTCATACCTGTATATATCTAATTTGACACAAACACTTCTTGGAGTAACTGTGATAATGGCAGTGAAACATTGTGCAGTGTCTAACCATCTTGTGAATAGGGTAATATTTTATTTGATACCCAATTGAACTGATAATTTTTATATTACATGCATTATAGTAGCAGCTAAGATAAGTAATATTGCAGTATTCATAAAATTTCGTAAAGTTACTCAAAGGATAAGATGGCACTCAGACCTATGGTAATGTTCATTTCAATGTAAGCTGGAAAACTGTGCCAAATTAATACAATACCTTAAATTAATGAAAATGATTTTTTTCTGGGATTGGCTATGTCTGAATAAGTGTACATCTGACCACTTTCTGGCCAATCTCAGATCTGGGGCCGAATTCTTTAGTTGTTTTGAGATTAATCCAAAATCCCGAATCTCACTACCCACATTACCATTATCTCACTATGGCAAAATGGTATTTTGGAGTAAAAATTCCACAGTGTGAAATGTGATAGTGAAATTGCTGGGAATTTTGAACTTCTGGTCGTCAATCTAGAGCAACTGAAACAAACAACCTTTTATTTTATACACTGAACACATACTGAAAAATGTAACAAACAAGAAAGGCAATTTTTATCTCCTCCATCTGCTGTTTCAAATATTTTATTTGGTATTTGGTAATGGACCCTACACAAAATAGTTTAACACAAAATGTTGTTTCCGAGAGGATCTAAGAATATTTCATACAAGTGGTGTTATGTACAATGTGAATGTTTTTTTTTATTTCCACTTAAGAATCACAAAACAAATCCCATTATTAGATTTTTAGGAATCTCACAATGGAGTTATTTCACAACAAAAGAATCAGGCCCCTGATGAGATATGGCCAAAATACAATTTTTACATGGGTAGCAAAAGTAGCATTCACTACAGGTCCCATGCTTTTGCGAGCCCTGTACGATACAGTGAAAAAGTACTATTCTATCAAATTTTATATTTACCAAGTTTGTTGAATTTTAGTTTACAATGCATGTATGGTGTGATATGAGGCCACGTGCCTATATATATAGTCTTACCATAGTAGCCCGTAAGATGTAATACTGTGGATCTCATAATTATTAATGTAAGAAACAGCAGAATAACTTTAAATATCTCTGCCTTCTACTACCTAGTACTGTACCACATTTTCTTATTTCCATTAATTTTTAAACTATACATAAGCAAAAACCAGAACAAAATTTTTACTGCAACATGAAAACAAAAAGTTATTCATGTAACCACAGCTTCACTTCACAAAAAGATCTGCAGACCAATTCCATCAATTCATTTGTTCATCACCAACTAAAAAAATCAACACTTAAGACTTTTACAAATGTTGCATCCAGTATTCCTCTTTATAGAGAACCCATAAACAGCCTAAATGCAGGGTGTATTTGAGGAACACAATGCAGCAAGTGATTTCTTACAAAAATATCGGACAGAAACATATGAACCACTTTCCTGTAAAGTGTTTACATGTGCTTCAAAATAATTTAATGCTTTTAGTTAAATATTTCACAAGTTGCATTGTGTATTTATTGCACGTCAAGCCAATCACTTTCTGTTTTAGACAATGTTGAACGGATTTCACAAAAATGTTTAAACTAAGTGTATTCAGTCAAGATTACCTTTTTTCCAATTTAGTTGGCCTAACTCATAAATCAATTAAATAAATTATGAACAATGTACTCTTTAAAAGTTTCATGTAAACACAAGAGGGTAATCCTTAGTCCCACACAAATAGGACAAAACTCTTACTGGATGTAAAAAATAGCAATGCAAAAAGAAAAAGAAATGCAAAATTCACCATATGGTGATTTGAGTGGTTTCGTACTCTTGTTGCTTTGATCTCACTGTTGAGCCTTAAACCGCCTCTCAAAATTTTAAAACCCAACCTTTTTTTTTTTTTTTTGTCATTATTGATAGCTTTAGTTTTTACCCTGTCAAAACATTTTTAAGATTACAAGAAGATGAATGGTTTATTTAGTATCCTTTATCAGTAGAGTCACGATTTTATGGCGAAAAGATTTTGGCATCAATTGGTTTCAATGTCTTATGTGCACACCTGCAGCTCTGCTTCAAGGTCAGTGATTGGATGTTTGAACTCACACTTGTATAAGATATATTAAATTCACATAACAATGCAAATAAATCATAAAATCTTGTTGAATCATACTGAGATCCGGAAGAAAGTCTTAGTGCAGAACTGGTGTAGTTACGACTAAATGAACTGTTCAAAACTGACCTGATTTTTTATGACTCCTAACTAGAATAAGTAGAAGTGCAGTCAAAAAATTCTGTAACTGAAAATTTTTATAGTTGTTCTTTTTGAAAATAGAAACTTCCTTGTGGTTCTGTTGGTGACTCATGGAGACCAACTGCACAAGAAAAAAATTATTTTATAAACTAAAGTGGATTTAAAGTGATCTTTGAAGCAACATGGGCCAAAATGAATGAGCAAGCTTATTCTGATAAATATTTAACATTAACTTTAAGGTTAAATAAACATTTCAGACATCTTAAACAAATTTCCACGTGGTGAAACTAAGAGGGGTATAATATTTTTAATTAAATTTTGAATCATTGTTTTTATTAATTTGGAAATTCAAAACTTACGATTGTGTAAAAATGCTATAACCAAAATGCTTAACTATATAAATTAATATGTAGGCTTAATAGTGATCCGGTTTCAGTAGAAATGCCTCCCAAAATAAGTTACCAGCTCCAAATACACAAGGGGCAAGAAAAAAACCATGTCCACTAACCAACGCTTATAGCTCATTAGTGACCAGGACTTTGTTTGACACATCGTTCTTGAGCAAAGAAAACACAAAATAGTTTAAATCTCATGTAATAACCAATTCCAGAAGTAATTCTCCTTTACACAAGAGTTACAATCGTTTCCGCAACATGCCATTAAATATCCATGAACACTGATAAAATTACAATTCATATTACAATGCATAAAGAATCTCTCATATTATCAATGAACCTGATGTACATACAAGTGCACTTTAATCCTCTCCTTTGACCATCGCCCCCATTTGACTCGTGGGCAGCTATGCTTTACCACTCACTCACTGATGCTCGACACGTTTCCTCCCCAAAAATGTGGAGTTATTTTCACAAAGTTAAAACCATTTGGGCCCAGAAATCGACCTGTTGCGTCCCGCATGCAGTGTTAAACCAAGCGCGAGCTATCACTCACTACAGTGCCGTCGCTAAAGACTTTGACAGCCCAACTGCCGGCGCGCCCCAATTTACACTCACTCGGGAAGGCGACGAGGGAAAATGTCCCCTAAGGGAATTGGTCACTCATCAAAATCCTCGATGAACCTTTCAAGTTAAGGACGCTCACAGCTCCCTGAGCAGAAAAGATCACTTATGTCCTCCTTCAGCACGACAGCGCGAGCTACGCTTGCGTACTTCTCGCCCCCCGGCACGTCCATTCTTCTACACGTGAATTACCGCCTACCAAGGCACAAGCCCAGATCCCAGAGCTCGCGATGTGAGCTGCGCGGCTTCCAACCTGAGAGTGACTCCTCTCTCTCCGCGCCGCGACACCGCGGCTCGCTCGCCTCGCTAGCGCCCCTGCCGCCGGCCGGCGGAACTCGACCCCCCCTCCCTCCAGGTCCCCTCCTCCATGGCCAGTGGAGCGGAAGGTCCGGTGGGGAAGGGGAGGCTAAGGCACCGTCAACCGGGGCGATCCCTCTCTCATTAAGAGGCGGCCGAAGCCAGCCTCGAGGTTCATATCAAATAGGGGCAAACAGACACACTGCTCAAGGCCCCAACTCAAAACTCACGAAAAACCCCACAACAGAAACTAAAGAAACTAAAACCCCAAAAAGAAACAAACCCAAGAAAATAAGACCTAAAAACAGGAGCATCCGTTCAACCCCCCGCCCTATCAAACCCAACACCCAGAGAGCAAACTCCACAGGTCCCATTCACACATCCCTCCACATACCAAGCCCACGAGACTAGACCGAATACACATATTGCAAGACACACTGTAGTACCAAACTTTACAATCACCTGTCAGTCAGTGAACAACTAACAATACACGCTAACTCCATAAAATGTAGAAACACATTACTCATTGAGCTCACTCCCCAAAATCAGCATACCAATATGTACATAAGATAGAGTATACACTTTAATATAAACTACTAATATATCACAAAAGCATACCTCGTCGTGCGCATGACTAACATCCAACTAGAAACACTAGATTATTAAAATTTCACAACCAAAACATAATATACGAGCCCACTGCTCTTATAATGTATGTGATGCCATAGCACTAAGAAAATCCTTACTATTCCATTAAAGCCTTCATTCGCTACAATAAATAACAATAAACAACAAATAGATAATAACCCTTAAACACAATACATATTAATACACATGACTAGACTTTTTCTGCGCGCACATCACTATTAACTATTAGGTAAATATGGAATTCCCTTTACACTTCAATACCATCACGGACACTAAACGAACAATACAATACACTGGCCAGTGACACACTAACACATTAAAACAATTATATGACTCTCAAGGTCGGGCATTATACCGCTTCAAGTGTGCAACGTGTGCCTTACGCAACACAAATGGGTTACTTTCTTTATGCATCATCCACGTGTTTTCTCCCAAGCATTTCTGCAAGACGTACGGACCCTCGTACCGGGGCGAAAGCTTTGCCGAGATTTTAAACGCGAGGTCAGAGAGGCGAAAGCTCCTACACAGGACCTTATCTCCCACTTTAAAGGGGTTTGCACTCCTACCCACATTATACCTGCGAGCCCCTAAGGTTTGTGCTTCCACTAAATGCTCCTTAACCCTAGATAACAGTACCTTGCGTTGCGGCTCGGTGTGTCCAGAATCTAAGGGAGGTATACCCCAGATATTAAGTAAGGGGTGTGACACACGCCTACCCCCCAAGAACACCTGTGCAGGATTTTCACCGGTACTCTCATGAAGCGCATCATTGAACCCCAAGTTAAACCACGGGATCTGCACATCCCACTCGCTGTGTACAGGATCACTGAATATCCCCAAGGCAGCCTTAAGATTACGGTTCACGCGTTCCACCATATTTCCTTGTGGAAAGTGCGGACTGCTAAAGGAATGTTTAATGCCCCACTCACTGCACATAATTTTAAATTCATTGCCAGCAAAGCAAGTAGAGTTGTCGCTAACTAGCTCAGCAGGTGCCCCAAACATCTTCCACACCTGGTTAACTAATATTTCTGTAAGGGCCCGAGCCTTCATATTCTTAATGGGCAATATAAAGGTGAATTTAGAAAAAATATCCAATACCACTAACAGCGCTATATGGCCCTTCTTGGAACGAACCAAAGGTCCAAAGATGTCAATATGCACCTTCGCCCACGGACTGGTGGGTTCTTCGGCCGCATAAAGTCCCAGCTTAGTGTTTTTGGGTGCCTTAAACTTTTGACACTTCTCACACGATCTTACGAACCCCTTAATATCGCTACTCATTCCCGGCCAATAAAAATCTCGC
>PNEQ01004223.1:9889-42213 GCA_003012365.1 Medauroidea extradentata
GTCGGTCCCCAGTCAAACGTACCGGTCATTGTTTTGGTGTTTTCAAGTTTGTTCATTCAAATTATGCTGGACGCTTCTTAACGCACGTCCCTCCCAGCGAAATTTAACACGTTAGATTTGCCTTCCCCTAACTGAAACAAACCTGTAATTGCCACCCGGAATGTGTGTGGACCCTGCACGAATTACCACTCCGCATTGTCACAAACTAACCTTCGAGCAAGCGGACATGAATTATAGAGAAATCAAAGTCTTACGTAAATGTTTCAGTTATTTGCGTAGTCATAAGAGTATGGCTATGGCCTATACATAGAGACGGGAAAAATTAGCGGGTTCACTGACGTGTAGGCTAGCCTCCAAGAACATGTGTGTATTCAAGTAGACATTATCTGCTCACTGACTGCTCGATGATGACGCAGTAATATTGGCCTGCATTTAGTTGCTTTTGTACTATTGGCTAAGCGACTTACAGCAAGTGTCAAATAAGTCACGGGCCGATTGCGAAAGTGGCACGAACTTACAGTTGCTGTAATTATAGCTTGGAACCAAAAGAAAACGCGAATTTTTCAAGTCTCTACTTATACAGTATTTTAATGATTTTTTTAAAAATATTTGTCAGTATGAAAGATTTTGTGATTTTTTTGGCAGCTAAACATTCTTGAATTAAACTGAACAAACCGAGGGACAAACTCAGTATTTATAATGCACGAAAGGTCTGACAGATGATATTAACTGTGACGTGTAACATATTATTGCAAAATTTCTATGCAGATACTCGCTGAACAAAATACATTATTGGATCTGATTTTTTTTTTCCGGCTTTTCCCTGATGTTTATGCATCTTTACTATCCAAAGCAGCAAGGAGTAAAAGAAGAAGTTCGCACATCTAACCTAACCAAATGGTAAGTTCTGTGCATGCAGACAAATTTAAGCATTTAAGTGATAATACAACCGAAACGTTTTTTTTTTAAATATTAGAAAACAGATTTGTCTTTATATTTCCATCCTCAAATAACACCTGTTGTGTATAAACAAATAGGGTAAACCTACCCTACTTGGTGATACTAAGGCTTCGAATTCTGTAACAGAAAAAGTTAAACATTTTAATTGTTATCTTGTACGTTATACGTTGGTCACTTAGTGCACAAACTACACATTTATGCTCTCTGTTGGTAACCTAGTGAACTCAGTGCACAGATACTTCACAGCTTTGTGAAGCCCGCAAAGTGGTTTATCACGTTATTAATAGTGCGAATAGATAAATAAATCTGAAAACATCAATTGATTTATACGTTTTTTTTCGAAGATAATATGGTTAAAATACTCAATGACAATTCTAGATAATGGTATTTGCCAACTTTATGAGTAAATATTTATCCAGAATTACTAATTCGTTTCGCATGATTTCATGCGTCGCAGTTAAATGCACGAGGTTCCGGCGTCAGAGATTGTGCCTCAGAGGTTCGTAACACTGGAAACAATTTTGTATAAAACGTTGGCTAAAACTGTTGTCTAGGATTGCTATTGTTTACTTTCGGCAAATTGGTTTCAAGAAACCTACAGTTATAGATCACCGCTTTTAGCGTTGAATTACGTACCACGTCCTCTTAAGATATATTACCAGATTCGCGGCTTCACGGACCTGTAGACTAACATCCAAGAATATTTGTTTGCTGAAGCATACAATAGTTGCCTATTGGCTGTTTGCTGATACAGCAGTTAGTGGGTGCTCATTTAGTTGTTTCTTATTTATTATTGGCTCAACACTCGCTACGAGCTGTCAAATTTGTCTAACGACAATTGAAAAAGTGACGATAACTTACTGTTGTTTGAGTACTAGCTTGTGCTAAAAAGAATACACGATTTTTTCAGGTTCCTGTTTATTACAATGTATGGTTAGTTTACTCTCTCTCTCTCTCTCTCTCTCTCTCTCTCTCTCTCTCTCTCTCTCTATATATATATATATATATATATATATATATATATATAAGATTACAGTTTGCTGAAAACAAGAAGGTATAATAATTTATATGAACAAGGTTGTAATAGTATGTCAAATGTATAACTCTGCAACTGGATTTATTATAATTAGAGACATGCAAAATTCGCGTTATTATCTGACAGATGACTTGACTCCAAGTGACTATAGGCTCGTTCGACGTCTCCCGCTGGTCGATATTGTCGTGACTTACCGCGGAGAATGCTTACACGGTAGATAGGCCAATCTCTGTATAGACGCAACACACGTAAATGAGAACATATAAAAGTTCGTGGCCAATTGAATCGCAGATTATGCTCAATTATGTATAGGAGTGTGAAGTTTAGTCTGCTACCAAATGATAACGCGAATTTTGCATGTCTCTAATTATAATAAATAAAAATTCACTAAAATTGTTCTGTATTTATTATTTCGTGTGATTTTCCGTAACACACAATTTCTGATTAGTCGGACTTTACAAACAGCCTAGTCGCGCTAACCCAAAAGTTTAATGCGCTACGCATCTTCCAAGCACTTCAAATTAGATTTGCATGACCTCAGTGAGATTTCTTGTCTTTACGGGCAAAGGGAGGGAGAGATTTTTTTAGAAACTGCGAACGAACACAACAGTTGTTTCTCCGCCCGATGTGTGTTCAGAAGAAAGTCGTGGATAAATTTTCTTAGGAGGATAACTGTGTACCGTACATACTGGCGTTAAAAGCAGCACATGTGTAAGGATCTCCCAACTAGTAAAATAAACACAAAAAATTATACATATAGTAGCATTCTTGTGTATATTACTTTCTGAAAGCAGTAAATGTATCCACTAAATATGGTAGAAAAATAATGAAATAATCTAGAACGATAATGTAAGCAGAGCGTAAAAAGTACATTATCGGTATAACAAATATGATAAGGAAACACTGCATCAGAGTGATTAAAGGGAACAATATTGGTCTGTGAAAAATTCTAGACTTAAAAGGGCGTCACCTATCACGCGCTTCAAATTTGTTGCAGTGTATTCATAAATTCGTTATCTTTACTTACGAAACCATTCCACATATCGTTACCTTAAAAGTAAAACCTCGTAACGCCATTTTGCAGCCATCCAGAAAAAAAAAGAGAGAAAAACTAATTTATTTCCCTCTCATTAAGAAAAAATACACAATTTTGTACAACATTATTATAAATAAAATTTTTATACCTACTTTTAACAATATTTCTTTGTGAATACCTTATTATGATGGTTTAAAATGGCTGGAATGACCAATCTTCATAATATGGAGTTAGCTATTACTATTATAGTAACGATATGCCCATTGTGCCTATGTGCGAAACGAAAACACACTTCGTACAACGTCGGAATGTCACTGCTAAAACACTATGCTCATTAAAAACACTGTTCCGAAACCCTCTGGCATAGCTGTAAACAGCATTTTCAGATTGCAGTGCTTCAGAATGAACAAACCGGATGCATAAGAAACGTGCATTGACCTTTACAACAGACTTTCCCCCAGTGAAATGATGTGGTTACCGCAGGTCCATAGTGAAAATGGTCTGACGGGAATCCTACTTGCTACGTCAGCGCATGGCTCGTGGCGATGCGGCAAGGCCGCCCTTATAGTTCCGTCATTTATAAGTACGGACCCCTGATTTTCGCGAAAAGAATTTTGCCCCTCTTTGTTTCAGTGACTCACGAGCACATCTGCAGTGCTACTTCATGGTTATTGGCAGAGTGTCTTTGTTAAGTGATGTCTCTCATTCGACTTTGCCAATCACAATAACGTTGCTACAACTTCACAAGTCTGTGACTTGCCAGTAAAACCCCAAGACACGCCACAGCTAAGACGTCCGATCACTGATTATGAAGCACAGTTGCAGGTGTGCACATAAGTCACTGAAACAAAGTGGGGCAAAATCATTTTCGCGAAAATTAAGGGTCCCTCTTTATAAGCCTCTATCTCGCAGATGCGGTCATACAACGCGACCCTGACGAACCTTGTAAAATTCCAGTAGGCTCCTAACAATTAGTTGACTCGCTCGGTTCTCATAATTTGCGGTTTATACTCGGATTTCCTCCAGACTTTTGACTGACTAATTTCTCGCCGAAATGTTCACGTCGAACGAGGTTCCTCTTTTTTGTGCAAGTTGCTGTAAAAGCACTCTACTGCGGGGTTTGGAAGGACTCCGAAGCCCCTCAGAATGTCATGGGTGGAAGTACCCGGAGAAAAACAAACGAGGTTAGTTTGCCGGATGTTCTAAGAGACGACGGCCGTACAGTGTGCATTCTTCTGTACGCCCTTCTTCTAACCTTACCTCCCCCCCCCTTCCTTCACACATAGGTCCAGTTATTCTGTGAGCACACATAATAGCCAAAGAGTCAAGTAATCTCCAGAAAGTACGCTACTCGAAACTAATGGACAACACTTGGCTTGTTGTTTACTGCTGCGGCGTGTTGATTCTTCTAAACATTCTTAGCCGGAGAACTCACCCCAACTAGCACGCATAAATACGAGAGACGAGACGAGATGTGAAGCCCACTAACCTTACGTCTCTCAGTATCGGTGTGACCAATCCAGACAAGTGGCCTACGTGCACAAGTAAAATATAACGATAGTTAATTTCTGGTTAATTTTTTGACTGGTGCTTAGCAGCCTGTCGAGACATCAATCTTCTTGCGTGCGGTTCTATATGTACGCGATGGACGAAACGTGAAAAGGATTCGTTTTCCTCCTCGTAATTCCCTGTTTTGTTACTGACAAAGATGGAGTAGGAAACATTCATCGTCGTTTGCCCTTGATCATTGTTCTCAACCACCATTTTGCCCGTCTAATACAAATTAGGGTACATGCCATTCGGAACGGCCAGGCCCAACCACCACACAAACTATCTTTTTCCAAAAGTCGACGCCTAAGAGTCGAACAAATGAACTCCAGATGAAATTCATCAATAATACATTATGGCATATGGTCCAGTGAGGTCTGGTGTTATAGGTAATTTTATTATTGAACTTTGCGTCTCGTCGACAGCTAGGTCATTACATACAATTTTATACAAGTACAGGAACTCGGCGAGGACTCGATCGTTGTCTTTGTTAAGGAACTATATCTGCATTCGCCTGGAATGATTTCGGAAACCATGGAAGACAGAATTCAGGATGGCCACAGACGAGGATAGAACCCGGGTCCTCCTGAATACGGGTCTATCGTGTTACCACTGCGCCACCTCGCACATCCGTGGCGTAGGTAAACAAAATAAATGCCTAGAGATGATAGTAAATCGCGAAAATTGTCAACCAACATGCCCTTGAAAACACTGTAGTTTCTTGTGACATTTATGATTGGGTGATCTACGTGTGACACAACGTAGACGTATGCAGACCAGTAATTTGCATAAAATATTACAATATTGGGATTCTTATTGGATTAGTCAAATAGGGCAACAGTTCTACGTACGAGAGAAAGCCATTAATCTTAAGCTAAGCTGAATGTGCGTTGAAACCCAGCAAAAACCCAGCAAACAGTGATGTTTTCCTGCGATAAACCATCATCTCTATAAATGCCGTATGAGGAGGGCTCCAGTGATCTGGGCACTGCATATCTCATTTAACAGAGTTTTGAACTGGGCGCGCCGAGAGTTGTCTGTCGAATGAAGAAGTGAAGGTATGCGTGGGACGCGGGGTAGCGGCAGGCACCCCAAGAAAACACGCCGGCGACGTAGTTAGTCGTACACGTTTACCTACCGTGCACGAGACGTCACCTTACAATTGATTGGGGGTGAGGGGCGCCTTTCCTGGTGATCGTGACGTCATCAGACGTTAGTTACGGCAGGTCAGTGCTGCAGCAAGGGGACGCTACTCACAGACATACAGTACGCCGAAGTGAGGCGCTGTAGCCGCCAGCGGTTGGCTGGCCGCTCCACGTTTATCGACCGCCAACCAGCGGCGCGCGACCCCTGGCATTTGCGAGGGCGAGGCGTGGGATCGAACCCCGGCGGGCCCCATTCGACGTGAGCAGAGTGGCCGTAACCCCACCCCTTCCCCTCGGCTTGGACACGATTCTGCTACGCGTTTTAGCGTTGGCGTAGGTCACGTGTAGCTGAAGATGATGTCCGCCGGAAGTCGTATTGACGTTGTTGTTGATAATTGGTAGATGTCTGTCAGGGCTATCACAACATTTTCTGTTCGCCGTAGATGAGAACACCTAATATAAACTTGAGCATGCACACAGAAATGAATGATACGTAGGGATCGGAAGTTTTCGCGAAAATATTTCTGCCTCACTTTGTTTCTTACATGTACATCTGTGGTTCTACTCCTTCGACATTGGCTTTGAGTATTTGTGGAAAATATTCTTTCATTCGAATGTGCCAATCAGAGCAAGGTTAACTGCGACACCACACGTCTATGATTTGTGGATGTAACCTCAAGACACCGGGAGTTAAAACAACCAGTCATTGACCATGGAGCAGAACTGCAGGTGTGCTTGTAAATCATTGAAACAAAGAGATGCAAAAATCTTTTCGCCAAAACGTACTGTCCGTAATGATCGGTACGCCCCAGGGCAGGGAATCCAACTGAAATTTAGGGCCCTTCGCAAATTAATGTTTCGGGCCGCTTTCGCTAGTTACTCATCCATTTTATCCTGTGTTTTCTCGCACTTTTCTCATTAACCATTTTATATCTTTATATTTATATCGCGACCACGGTCTATGACGGTAGAGGTCTTAACACTGAGGAATGAAATGTGACTCCCTTTTTGTCGCCGAGCGCTAGTAGTAATTTAGTGGAAGATTTGTCTTGTTTTGTATTTGGTTTAGTTAAAATGTGAAGTTGTTACCGGAATTGCGTATATGATAGGGTAGAAAAAAAATTTAATGTAATTTTGTATTGGAACACTTTTTTTAACCACAAAATTTAGTTTTTTTTTTTTTTTTTTATCTTTTACGTTTAGACACGCATTACAACGATTCTAAAATTTTGTAGGGCAGGATTTTGTACGAATATGTTTACTAAAACGATAGTACATAATGTTTTTCTTCAGACCACATATGTAAATAGTTCCACACATGCCAATGCAGTTATGGACACTAAATATATATATATATATATACCATATTAGCTTACCATTTATTTTATATAAATAATTGCGAAAACTGTAATGCCGCCAGATGCAAACAAGACAAATCTTCCACCAAATTACTACTAGCGCTCGGTGACACAAAGGGGGTCACTTTCTCTTGCTGAGGAGCATAGGCAGTGTCAAGAACTCTTCCTCTTAGACCGTGATCGCGACTTATGTTGTCAAAAACAATAACACATTTTTACTAGACAAAATATTTTATGTAAACATTATTAGTAGAACAGTATTTATTCAAGTCTCAAAACCCTGCCGGTCACTACTTTTTGAAGTACGGCTGTCTGAAAAGGCAGTTTTTTTTACAATTGTTGGAGGGCTTAGAAACAGTGTTTTTTTTATAACCATGATGTCTTAACAATGACATTCCGACCCTGTCCGACGTGTGTTTTCTTTTCGTACATTGGCACAATGGACACATGTGAAATAGTTTCGTTTAAAAAAAATCTGTTTTCGAACACACTGAAATGCATTTTAACAGCAGCCTGAGAAAGCAGTGTTTGTGGTTATGAGGGATCAAAATCCATGCTTCCAATAAACATACTTGCATGTTTTTAATACATGAACATAACATTGAAGTACATGTTACTATAGTATATAAACATATTGGAAACACGTATAAAAGTTCTGATATAAATAAAATAATACATATTTTAATTGCAGTTTTCTCGAAGCCATTATGCTAAAATAATAAAAAAAAAGAACAATCATAAACAATAGTTTTTTTTGTCAATTTTTTAGCAAATTTTTTTCTCTAAGTGACGTATTTCTGGGACACAATCTCTGGCACCGAAACTTCGTACACTTGATAGCGGCGGAAAATATTGTAGTAAACGCGAGCGTCAGTCTGGCAAAATATTTTCTCGTAAAAATGGCAAATATTTTGTTTTTTAATGTTGACTTCCGAGACCTTGGAGATTTCAAGGCTGCATTTGTGTGTGTGAGGCAGGAGTGGTAAGGTTGCCGTTGACCGACGTATGTAATATATTATCGCCTCTCCGCGCAAGCCACTCAGCTGGCGGCAGTGCTTTACTATTATCACTTTTCTTACAGAACTTTAAGCGGTGACCACATTATTTTATTTATAGCCAGCATAGTTCAAAGTTTGACACTTGTTTCTATAGTTGGGTTTTTTGAATTCGGTTGTTATTTTTCCAGATACGGCAGTCTGGAAAACCCATTTTTAGTCATTTTGAGTGACCCGAAAATGAGATTTCTAATAAACGTGCCGAAGTTTTAAAACTATAGCGACATAGTTTGAAGTGTGTTCTCTTCTCGTAGATATACAATGTAATGTGCTCTATATAGTTTCGTAAAAAAAAAATAGCCGTAACTCGCTGCAACGCCTTTGAAGAGCAGGTAGAGAGGAAACTTGTTTGATACGATCGTGGTGTGGGAGGGTATATAATGAACTATGCATGTCTTAGAGAAATGTTTTGTTGATCAAGAACAAATGTTAGTAAACAGTCAGAAAGTTAGCAAGTGCCGTGCCATGCTGCCTGTTGATGCGGTTACAGTCACGCTTGCAGGATTGGACGGAAGAAGTGGTTGAGGACTGACTGCACGCTACTTTAGCAAATAGAACAACAAAATAAGTTTTTTTTAAGTATGTAAATGAAACGATCGAATGCTAAAAGAGTTTAATTCGTGCTGGCCAAATTGTTACTAAGTATGGAGTAATACAAACAACAGTTTATTTGTTTATAAATATAATTTTATATCGCACACAAAAAGGTTACTGAGTGTCCACACACCGAACGAAATTTACTTAATGATCTGTGTATGTTCACTACATTTTATGAAAATCTAAAATTATGTAATTTTTATTCAAAATGTATATTTCGTTTGAACGAAAACTAAAACACTACTTTGCTACTCTGGCGATTTTCAGTGAAAACAAATACCGTGTGTAACTATCGTACAAATTATATTTTGCTGCTAAATGATTTTTTTAAACGATTTCGTGTAAACCTACGAGTTAATATGACATATCGTCCAAAAAAATCATAGCAAACATATGGTAGGTATAATTTTAGTTTTTGTTTTTCTTTTTTATTGGGCGGACACTGGCATTCATTGGGCATATATGAACATATTTAATAGTTATTTTAGAATAAAAAACCCCTAAATGTCACTATCAAAATAAAATGTTACATATACACTTCCTGCCTTCATTCAAACAATACATTACCGATACCTGCGATACTTTATCTTTCATTAAACCACTTCAACATATGGGCTTTCTGTGCGTGCGTGTGTTGGCACACATGCGCACGTGTACACACATCCACTTACGCAAACCCCCACTCTACCTGCCCTTACTTTGCCCTTGACAGGGTAAATTAATAGTCTGGCGACAGGTACAGCTACGCGCACAGCAGATATTTTAATTTCACATACCCGCCCAGTAGCAGGGGTACAAGGGGGATGGTGGAGGGGATGAAGGCGAATATGGACGGGGTGAAATATGGCGGCGCGGGGTGCTATCTGCGAACCGTGTGGCCGCCCACGATATCGCAGCTCACCATTACACAGCGCTGACCACCATGATACCTCGTATCCCTCGACACGACTTGCCGCTTCCATGGCGCCCGCCGACCACTCCCACAACTCTTTCCTACCGGCCGACTGATAACAACGCCGCCGGCCAAACGATTCCTCTCCATCAGCGGTTAATGGTGTTTTTTGCCCTCCCCACCTCTGCGGCAGTTTCTTCTAGCACTACTTAACAGTGTTCATGTTTGTTATCTTCTGCCTGTCTTAATGTTTGTTACATATGTAATTCCAAAATACCGCATGCTCTTCGTGAGGGACAATTCACTTCAAGCACCCAACTTCAACACACTCCTGGATGAGCGACATGTGTTGTTCTCTGTAGATCGCTAGACGAGCAAGATAAAGACAAGAATGTTGATGGTTAGTATATATTCACACGCTGACACAATGTGCCAGAAACGATAAGTAACGAGTCTCTCTAAACTGATCGCAGAGTGTAGACATTAAATTGGTCAAACCTAATAATATTAAGTCAAAACTATTGTGTAAGAAATTCTTGCATCTAGAAGGTCAGCGATTAGGTCAGCCTTTTTGAAGTCAAAATTGCTTATTTTTCCTTTCGGCCAATTTGTAATTTTCAGCCACTTTTTAACATTTTCATGGCACCATATGTAACAACAAAAAAAACTATTGTTTCCAACTCAAAATTAACGTCTGAGGCCATATTATAGACTGTTTACGATAAAGTGAGCACTCCTTAAATTTTTCTTTCAGCGATTTTGCAATCATCAGTATATTTGACCTGAAAATTTCCCTTGAACGAAAAACCAATGTAAATGTTTCACCAATATCAAAACTTTACCTAGTTGGCTCAAATAAAATACCGTTTTTGGATATTAAAAGCGTTGGGCGGTGCTAAGTTAAAAGTGAACAGACTATAAATGTGCTTTTTCCTTCAAATTATTTTCATAGGCAAGGCAATTTCCAAAAGTGCTCACTTTATCACGAACAGCTTATATGTATGCATACTCCAAATGAATTAGCTTAAACTACTCAATATTTCAAGTGTTGAAACAGTAATTTCATAGTAACACGATAGTTTATCGGGGATATCGTCAATATTCGGCGTAATGTAAAACACAAACGGTTCAGAAAAAAATTGTTTATAAAATACTTACACGATTGGACGATAATAACCTAACATTGTTCGGTAACTTTCCAGACAAATCGCAAATGTTTAGTCGTGCCATAATTTGGCACAGTCAAATATGAACACACACACACAAAACGAAAGATGGACGTGGAAAATTTTTAATTTACTCTAAACCATGACCTAGGAAGAAGTTCACTTTTCCCGCGTGTTATCGCTGTCATTACGAAAGTTACTTCTAAATCTATATTATAAACACTTTTGAGAATCTTTCGTAAACAAGTGGTAACATTTACCCTTCTCATTAAAGAGACGTATGCATTTTTTTAGCATATGGGTGCGTACACGATCCGAGAAGAGCTAATCATCACTGAGAAGCATAAATGTCGTAAATGTGCTTTTCAAAAGTTTTGATTCACTCAAAACATTACACAAATGATAAATATCTTGTTAAACAGCATATTCGAAAAAAAAACTGTACTATTTCTTCATATACCGTAATAAGTTAGATACGGTAAATATTTACTCAAGAGAATCTGAAATATTTTTTTTTCATAAGCTGTAAAAATTATTTCTATATTTACAAACATTACTTGAAAATCTCAGATCAAAGGTTCGTTTATGTTAAAAGTAAAGAAGTATCGCTTAAGTTGTCAGAAATTCATGAGGGGTAACAAGTTTTCAATCTGAGTACACTTGTGACGTAAATAAGCCACTTGAAAATATAAATGTAACGATTTGCACATCATATTCAAATATGTGAATATGGTAAACTTCAGATTCTCTACTAGTTCCAAGTTATATGTCCGGTATAGAGCGTCTACGTCTAAGAATGAACAGACCGATGTTGCATGCAGAACGAAAGTTTGTCGCGCGAAAATCGGCCTGCAAAAATCCCGACTCGCACACCGTCGACGCGCAGCCCTGACACAAAAAAGTTGCCACAAATCACGCCACAGTCCCAGACTCCCCTCCTCCCTGTAACACGGGGAAACTGATACATATAGCTTCGTTTGCAGTGTTGATCGACTGGAACGATACACCGGCCAGGGGCGGCTCGCTCAACGCGCGAAGGCGTAGAATTTTCGCGAGACGTAGATCGTTATCAGCTGATTGCTAATTCTCGCGTCCCTCCCTGAGGTACTGCCACCCCCACCCTTCCCCTCGAGGTCTTACCTACCACATGGTCGTGCTCATACGTGGTCCATGTGACTTGCTGGCAGCTTTCTCTTCCAGGCGAACTGCTACCATACAGGCTGTGCGTCTGCAGGTATACTGGCGGCGCGCGGTCACTTGACCTTGCGGGATGATGCTTTTCCACTTACATACTGATGGCGTTCAATGTCTTTAACCTGTGCCTAGCACTGCCGGTGTCTGCACGAGTGATCTCCACGCTACAATGTTTAGGTGTGTACACAGAGTGTCCAGAAATGGCCGTATAATAGGGCACCACGCAAATCCTGGGCTAAATTGGAAAATAAAATAGAGTCAAAATGTTGTACGACAACATTTTTTCGCGCGGAACGTGGCAACACAGCACGAAGAACGTCTCCTCTTGCGCTGTACGCCCAGGTATTATTTTATTTACTTAACATCGGGAAAACGTAGAAACATGTTTGGGCTGCTCAGGATTTGAACTTGCGTTCATAACATGATAGTAAGAACAGTAGTAGTCAGATATCTGTGTAGCACAAGAGGTAGGTGACTTACTGCGTATGATGTTGCCAGATTGTGCACGTAAACTATCGTTGCACAAAATTTTGCCACAAACAGTTTTCTCTCCAATTTCACCCAGGATTCGTTTGGTATTCTTACTATACGGCCGTTTTCTGGACACCCTGGATATTTTAAACTTAATTTCTATAAAAATTACTGGAAAAACTGTCTTACAAATTCTCATTCCTAATTACATCGGGAGACCATGGATTGATGAAAGTGGTCAGAAACCCATGCTCGAAGTTCATGTAGCACTCACGCGGTACAGACTCCTTACGCGCCAAAGGATCAGGATTACTGATAGGGTTATCATTCCTAGTTAGATTCGCGTATTCGTGGTCTTTATGACAAAATATACTAAAACGGTATTTAATATTTATTTATTTATATTTATGCCAGTGATTTCAAGGCATATATGTCGCTCATTTAGTAAGTTATACTGCCGTACATGGAAAACTTGCTAAATCGATCATATGAAGTTTGAAGTTGGAAGAACTCATTGTAAATAAAACTGAGCGAGGGGGTGCAACAGTAACACATTGGACTCGAATTAAGGAGGACCCGGGTTCGATCCGCGGCTCCGGCCATCTTGATTTCAGCTTTCCATGGTTTCCCGAAAACACGTCAGGTGAATACTGGGAAGGTTTCTTAACAAAGGCCATGGCTGCTGTCATTGTACCAAGTTGTGTGTCACCGGTCTCTAATGACCACGCTGTCGACAAGACGTTAAGCCTACAATAATTGTAAATAAAACTAAAGGAATGCTTATTTATTAAATGACTCGTTCGGAATAAGGGCGAAAAGGGAAAAATGTATACATGCTTACTAACACGTCTAAACATGAACTAAGACTTTTTTTAGCTATGAGAAATTGTATGTTTTATGTTATAATTTTACTATTGCCGTTATTGTTATAGGTCGTTCGGGGTAAAGTGAACACTACAAAAGTAACCATTTAAAAATATCACTAGTCGTTACTGCGTATAATTCAACATAAACTGTAGTTGCCTTACTGCTTGTATGGTTGGCAGCAATGTTACGCAATATACAGTCGTTCCGTATAATTTCCTATTTATATTCAACAATACTGAAACACAATCAACCGAAATCGACGTAATTGTATTTTATGTAACTAACAAACAATTGTTTATCAAACTGTACAGATTCACATTGACTGCACAATTTATCTTATACGCGCAAACATCAAGTAACGTGTCCAGACATGTTAGACATTTCCCGTCGTTAGCCGTTACACCATGAAGATACGAATTGGCTAAAAATAGAAATTGAGCAGGGCTTTTTTGAGTACTCACTTTATCCCGAATCGCCTATATGAAAAGTAGATTCCAAATAAATGCACTGCAGTTAATCTAAATAATTATAATGTCATTACAATTATTGTTATTATACGTAGCAAGAGGACGGAACCAGGGAAATGTAAATAATGTAGTGCTTAAAATGGGAAAGGTCACGAGTTTGTAAGGAAGGAAATAAAAGATGACTGGGGGGGGGGGGGCGCCGAGACTCAAGGACAAAGGGTGCCTAGATGCATGAATCTATCCCTGTACACAACAAGGGCCAGCATTATCATACCAGCGCTGCAAACGTCGCGCTGACCAAAATCCTTCCGCATCACTTTACCCGCATTTTCTCGAGAAACAAACCTAAGTGTATTCATTCACTGACATGAGAAAGGTACTCTGGGAACTGCAACAACGTTCACGTTACCACAGACAATTACCGTAATTCCCCCTTCACCCGCAAGACGCAATTGCAGCTGCATTAGCGTCGACTCTCTGGCGCGTTGTAGCAAGGCGTACCGATGTTCACTCTGCAAGAGCGGCTCCAGATCTCATTTCGCCCGGGGTTAGAATCAGCTTTCTGCCCCGCCCTTATTTTTCTCTTGTACTGTCTGCGAAGATAAAGCAACAATTCGGTGAGTCAGCCAATATTGCACCCCCTCTAACCCAGCGCCATAGTTCCGCCACATCAAACTTGATTCCGAGTGCCAAGTCTCTAAACGCGAGTCACTACAACACATCCACTGAAAAGCTACAGTCTACATTTTGTTTTGTACTCGAACGAATCTCTACAAAGTTGCAACTCCAAAGAAATACTTGCGGATATACCTACAAATGCAGCAATGTTTCTGTATACTATAAATGAATGTTATTTACATGCAAACAATTATTCTCCACAAACGAATTTTTGTATGCTTGCAGTTAAGTTTTTTTTTTTGTAAAATTAGCATAAATTGTTTGTAGTGGCAGTAAAAATTTTCTATCTTTTATTTTTTAGTATAAAAGGTTTTGTTAATTGCGACAGAACCCCGAAGTTGATCTTGCTTCGCTGCAAACACCCTGATCGCAGCTCATTTTGCCTTTAAAAAACTTGGACATTTTTAATCACTTAAAGATTTGATATTATTTATTTTGTTTCTTACTACAGGGATTGATTTGCTAACAGTTTACAAACTTATTTTTGTAAAAAAAAAAAATATCATGAGATCAGTTTAAGTGACAGAACCGCAGAAACCTTAACTGCCACACGTGAGTCGGCAATACATATACATCGGTCATTAGTACTGCCAACAAGAAATATAAGTGGGGCGCAATAGAGCAAAATGTGCCGGACATCCAATCGAAAAGAAAGGGGCTGCCAATCCGTTGTATTAATACAACGTTGCGAGCTCCTGTATCTACTAAAATATGCAGAATAAGAAAATAATTACTCTACAGATGACGTTAACATATAGTTTTCTTTTTCTACTTTTCTACAATTTTGCGATAGACTCCAAAAATTTCCTTTGCCGCTCTGCAAACCAGCAATATGGCGGATGTTAAAATAATGTGACAAGTCATTCACCCCATAGCAGTTGCGAACGAATACGATATAACGACGTCAGGCCAAAAGAACATATCTCGCAGCTCGGATTGACAGTCATACATAAGCTTAATGTCTCGTTATGAACTTTACTAAATGAATTTCGTTTATACTATTGTTTATGCAGTCGTCTGTTGTGTCAATTTGATGTACTACTTGTTCGTTTAATTATTTATTTAAATTATTTCATAAACTGTAATACAATTTGTGTAAACTATATACACAGGGAAGTATTGAAAATAATTGTAAGCGTTACTATGCTAGTTATATAATATTGATTTGAAATGAAGTAATTTGACTAAATTAGTGATAGTTTGTGTAAATTATATTGTAAACTAAAGAAGTTTACAAAAATCAAATGATAGGCCTACATGATTGCGTCAACTATTTGTGTATACGTACTTGGTGTATGTGCATTTGAGCTGGTTTGAAGTGAGAGACGGCTTGCATGGCCCCAATCTTGCCAGCAAAAATAAAACATAATTAAATAGCCGACCTAGAACGCTTGCATCAAAGCACCGCCACGTAATTTCGTATCATTATAACTTGCTATTCTGTGACAACATACCCCATATATCCATGTCGACTACACTTCACGGCTAACACAATCACTCAGTAGAACTGCTGCGTGTTGTGATGTTTGCTTCGGTGCACGTAGCAGAAGCACCGTAGGAACAGGTAGAGCGGCGAGGGATGTCGAACGTACCGTAACCAATCACGATCAAGGTATCCACTACCACCTGATTAAGTATGCTTAGAAATAGACGATGCCGAGCAGAGAATACATAACTGCATGGGTCTACCAGAGATAAGAGATATTCCAAAGTCTTATCCTGTGACCACCACCGTCGCTGATATATTAACAGAGACAGCAAAGAAATACGACCAACACCACTCACACACTTTAATTACATGCGAGCAAGGATACAGATCATTCAAACCGAGAACTGCAACACAGCCTTAGCTGTCGAATGCCATTCAACAAGGGGAGGGGGGTGGGGGGAACTTGATTTGATTTTACTAATTTTTACTTAAATGTTCTTGTTATTTTTCAACCGATCAATGGGCATTTAATTCAAAGTCTTTATTTCCTAAATTTGTTACAATATTGACACAAACTGTCATGTCATTTAAAAAAGTTTCTTATCGTATATCGCTGTTTCATTGTTTTATTTTTCCTTTTTTAGAGTTGACTTAGATTTGAGGTTGAATTGTTACAAATTATTATAAATAGTAGATAGAAATTTTATGGTCCGTTGTCAGACAAGACGACCACGCCATTAATTAAACACTACTGTTATTCTTACCATTATTCTTATTATTATCATTATTATTAATCCCTCCCCAACTTATTTATGGAAAAATACTCAGTAAATTTACGCACGAGGTGTAGTGTCAGCTACAGAACTAAGTCGCAAATGTCTTATACGTACGACGTGAATATAAACCAGTAAACCGTTGGATCCGCCGCGCGCCCCGCTGCTCATGAAGTCAAGGCGATGGACCGGCCGACACGAGAAGCTCAATGTCGTCAGTCATGCTTGGAACATTCTCGACATTGTCGTCACAGAAGCAGAAGCGGGGCTGTGTGGTGGCCGCGGTTGCAGAGAAACTTGCGTTTGCCTTGCACACATCAGCGAGCAGTTTTCTTTATAGTTCGAGTATATGAGAGCGACAGTGTGAACTACAAAGCAAGTACCGCTGTCCCATGAAAGATGGTATTTTGTGATTCAGGGGAAAAAATGTGCTGAAACTCTGGTTCATACTTAAAGACAAGGGAAGGATAATAATCGTGAATTCATCATTTTTGTGATTTCAGTTAGATACCAATATAAATTGTACATAAAAATACAAAGTGATACAAATTACTCCTCGTTGTATGAACGTATTCCAAACAGTCTAAAACGAGTCTACTGTATTTATAGCGCTGCACTTCAGTTCTGGGAAATCCTCAAATAAACATCACCGTGAATAAATATTTTCTCGGAACTTATTAATTAATAAACTTTAACAGGAAATGGAACAAAATGATTGTGTGTTTACCACCACCACTACTATTACTACTGATACTACTACTTCTACTACCACCACCACTACTACTTCCACTACTACTACTTCTACTACTACTATTACTACTACTAATAATAATACGACTTCATCAATGGCGCAGTTAAGGCGATGTCGCCTTGTCTTACACTGGACCATACAAATTTCAGTCTACAATTTACAATTATTTAAAGACATTTCAAACTTAAGTCTAAGGTAATACTAAAATTAAAAAGCAATAATGATTAGCGATGTATCATGAGGTAATTAAAACAGCATGATAATTAAATTACAATTTAAACAGCATAAGAATAAAGACATCGCATGTACTAATACAAACTAGAGTAACAGAGTTCAATGGAGAGAGAAAAAAAAACCTGTATAATAAAAACAACCCGAGCTATGAAACTGAAAATACCATGATAATTTAAGCCAATATCGTTACAAATAAGAATAAGTATAAAGTCTATAAGTGAGATGAAACACTAAATAATTAATACGCAAGTAACAAAGTGACAAATACACATAAATTACAAGATGTAGTGAGGAACGCTAAGCTAATCATTATAGCTTACAGAAGTTTTGCTAGACTATTAAAAACTAAATAGGATAGCAATAATAATACTGTTCTAACCAGCATATAGTGGGCACAGTTTAAAATCCCGAGTAGTCCAAGTATGATTCTAGGTTTACTTGATTTTTGCCTTCAATTCAACCCAGGATTTGCGCGGTGTGCTTGTTTTGTGGTTGTTTCTGTGGACACCTGGCTGGTGTGCGTGTTTATACGTACACACACATACACACAGATAAATAAATAAATAAATAAATGGGTGCATATATATAAAGGTTGCGTGTAAGTTAGAGTATTATTTGAAAAAGAGAATGCGGTTCTTAGAAAAAAACATTAATACATTTCACTGGTAGTTGCCTGAAATGCGGAAGGGAGAATCGCGTGGGACAAACAACCCTTCTACACTTTTCCACGTAGAGTGGGTCGAAACCAAGCCCTCCTGTGAGTGTCATCAGATAGCACGACGACCCTCGCACCGGGGCTTGCACGAGATAGCCGGGGCGAGAGAGGGTAGCGCCGGCCGCCATGTTGTCGCGGGTGGTGGGTGACGTCACGCCAAAACCCTGGGGCAGGTAGCCGGTTCACGCACGTGGGGAGGGTGGCTTACGACCGCCGTATAACGGCAGTTTGGGCCAGGGCTGTCCAGCCTTCGTCTCCGCCGTCCCGGAAGCAGTCGCCGTCTTGCTGTGTTTCCTCGCGACACGTATAAGATACATTTCAGACGTTGCATATATGACTGTCTCAGCTAAGAACAAAACATATAATCTGCATTACACGTCCTGATCAATTGTAAAAAAACGCCTACGTGTACAAAGTTACTATCATTGACGTGGAGTACAGCTGACCTCTCTGATGACACGTTACTTGCCAGATTTGTATGTGACATTGATTATTTTTAGTCACCAGTCTCGTGGTAAATATGCTAGCTAAACAGCTCTACCGCGTCACACGCCAAACTTATGAAAGTGTATCTAGTTAACTATTAGCTGTTTATACGGTGAAATGGGAGTTTTTAGAAATTATTTTGTCAACAGTAATAATCCAAATATATGCTTGACTTTTGAGAATGATGAAATCTACTGTCTTACATGGGAAGTTATAGAGCAAAAAAAAAAAAAATGGCTGGAAGGGAAACAATAATCGCGGCGTTGCTTACATGATCATTAATAGCACATTAAACACTATAGTCACATAATATAAACGTCTTCCCCCGAGGCAGCAGGATCAGCATGGATGCGAGGAAGAGAAACGTGCGCCAAGCGGACTTGGCACTCCTGAAGGACGTACCTATCGTTCCTGGCCAGCGTGAAGAATCATCGCTGCTATATGAGGGTGGGATGTAACAACGACGGATTGACTGCGAAGGATGTGAGGTACCTCGAGTAAACTCCACGGCTATCAGCAACTGTCGCCATTTCCCACACGCGAAGATTCTGGGAAGACTACGCCGAGTATCAAACACGGATTGACGTGGTGAGAAGCCAGCCATTTGAACGTTTAACTACTAGTTAGCTACAGTACTGCTATGCAAAGGTAAACAAATTAAACATCATGGTAAAATAATCGATTGTAAAAAATGACACGTACAAAACACTTTTCCGTGTTTTTCTGTACGCTTTATACTTCAAAAGATATTACTATCGCGAGGTATTGCAACCACGTTATTGAGGCCGTATCTGAACTCAGGTATGCACTAGTGTACTAACACACTTGCGTACTTCACTTGCTTTTGGATTAACAATGGGCGAATTCGTAAAACATATAATCAAATAACAAATTGTACAGTAATATGTAAACTTAAATTTGTGTGACTATTTTGTAACAAGATTTGTTGTGTTTTCGTGACAAATTTAGGTAATTTGTCTATTATTGGTTTGTATGTAAACTTAGAGTAATTATTGTGTTTTTGCTATATGCTCATGTATACCGGGTCCAGTGGAAGAGAAGGCAGTGGTTGCCTTAACTGCGCCCAAGGTAAATAAAGAAAAAATAAGTAAATTAATATGTTGGCTTAATTTATACCAGTTAATAGCCAGAAAAAATTATTTCGCATTATGTTTATGCCAAAAAATATTTATTGAACAGTATAAATATAAATTAGGTAGTGTAGAAATGTATGTACATATAAGTAATGTATTGTACACGCAAATATATTACTTCTATTACAACATTTATTATTCATAGTAAATTTTACAATTTAATTACCAGCTACAAACACAGATATTAATAAAATAATAAAATGTGGGACAGGAGATGATAATGACAATAAAATTTATCAGAACTGGTGCTGATCGGGAAATATTTTGTTAAATGAAAGCGACATAAAAATTACTTCAACTTTCAAGCTGCCTATTTCCACACTTTAATGTCGTGCTCGATGTTTCTCCTTTTCGAATTGCAAATATTTTAGTTTCTAAGATTTTGGACTAACGACGTTTAATTTGAATTTACAGTTAAAAGTACATGTTTTAAGGATATTATTTCTATTTCTAATGGTTTCGTGTTCATTACTAACCGTAACATTATTTTGCTAAACGCTTACTAAAAATAAATATAAAGCGATAAGAACCAATTATAACCTGCATTTCTACAATGCAGTCTAAAAATGTCGACGGAAGTACAGTGCGTTGCAAGGACGCGAGCAGTATTCAATTTAGTTCCCTTGCGTACTTCACTTGATGTATAATTCGAACAGTCCTTGTGAAGTGACGTCCGTGGACAGTTGGCGTAAAGTACGTACTTCAGGCTAGTTTGCATACGGACTAAGGAATTTGTTCGACTGTGTTTAGGACGAAGCTGAGCATCACCCTCAGATATCCGAGGCTTCAAGCGAGGGGCGATGGACAGCCCTGCAGGCTAGCAAAAGGAGTGGCCCAAGATAACAACGGCTTGCTCGCGCCCTCTCCTGGCCGTATTTACATACAACTAACAACACTGGAGACGGCAGTCAGGCTGCATTCTTCATAGGGCAGTGACAGCTTGCCGGCCTCTCTGCTGTACTGTATGTGGACACAGTGCTTCTTCGCGAGGACGTACCTGTCTCTGCCCCCGCACCAGACACTGTCTCACCCTCCAGGCAAATAACCTCTGCCCCAACACCCCGGGGCGTATCAAGCCGCGGGAGAGGGGGAGGAAGCTAACGGGGCTTTTAAGGCCATGCTACACTCGAAATAACAACACAAATACCAGTAACAATAAAAGTTGAGATCATTCATCGATATGATGCAGTCTTGCATAACCACAACAATAGCCATTGGCTAACTACAAAAATATTTTACAAGGTTTTAATATAATAACTATTTAGTGATCTTGTATTTATGTTCGCTATGCAGTGACTACATTACTTTTACATACTCTTTTTATCTTTGTGTCAGATGTAAACAGGGTGCCATTTTTCCCCTATAATCTAGACAGATAAGAATGTTGTTATATATTGTCACCTTTTATCAAGTTTATAATATTGTATTTATTTATTTATCACGACTTAAAGGCGCAGTTAAGGCATGGTGGTCTTTTCTTGCACTGAACCCACAATATTTCACATTTCTCTTACATGAAATCTGAGTTATTATTACAAATTACAATTAATTTAAAATTTAAATTTAAAAATAAAATTACATAAGTTAACTACTCGCATTTATAAAGTATAAACTTATAGTAAAAATATTCCACACGTTCTTTAATTTTCAAAATAGAATTGCAAATATATATAACTATTGCTCTTAATACTCTGTATCGTACCTTTAATACTTTAGCACTGTTGTGATGGTAGTTCACTAATAATATTCCTTAGCAAATGTAAATCATCGCTTTATGTATATATATATAATCAATGTGCGACATGACCCTAACCTATCATAATTTTACAAAATCATTATTAAATATAAGTATCATCGTTACTAAATCAAATTATAATAATAAATCTAATTGGTACTATTTTTTCGCCATAAAACTGTATTGTGCTTAATTTATTGTTTTGAAAGAAATTATTGTGTAAAATGTAATCCATCGAAAAGACTTAATGTAATATTTGTGTACACGATACAGTGAAATAAAAGGCGATAACGCCTTAACTGAGCCATGAATAAAGACGCAATTAAATTAAATACAATTAAATTGCATAGTCGCACAGTAAGTTGGAGAACTTCTAACTTTCTTATGCGAGACTCTACGCACATCTCTGCCATTAGATTTCACGTGTCATTTCCGTCCACAGATATGTGTATTACGAGAAAATAAGCAGAAGTAAGAGATTGTTTATAGCAAAATGTTAACGAAAGTAAAAAGTACAAGACAAAGTTATTTACGTAATACAATTAAGGAAATATTTTAAGAATAATTTTTTATGGACAGTGAAACATGATTGGACAAGCAGTGTAACTGTCCGACTTTTTTGTAACTGTCCGACTTTTTTTGTAACTGTCCGACTTTTTTGTAACTGTCCGACTTTTTTTACGTCAATTGTAGCGATGGTAATGGGTATGGTTGTGTTTGCGGTTATCTTGATTGTAGCACGACCTTTAGCCCCTACCTTTGTGCTGGCAAAAATTACATAATTCTTTGAAGCATAGCACTCCTATTGCACTCCCTATTGTTCTTCCTTACTTACTGCCAGTTTACTTTAGTTTATTTCGTCGTATAATTAATTGCCTACGTTAAGGCAAGGGACTGAGTGACTTTAACAACTTACTTGTATGTATAAAATATTTAAATAACTTGCAAACTTTCAAAATTTATTTCAGAGAATTTTTGTCTTGTAAATCAAATTGAGAATATGTTACGACGACTGCCTATGTAAAGTACTGACCGAAAATAAATTCCTAGTTGTGTGTGTGGCTTGGGTAGTAACTGAAGGTGTTCTCGCCGTAATAAGCCTGCCGTTTATGGGTGACTAGATCCATTATCGCAACAAATCGTGCTTACAAACGGCCTCAAGGCATACGTAGAAGCTGCTTCATTTCTACGCTGCAATCAGGCCGTGTAATGGGAAAGAAAAAT
Organism: Medauroidea extradentata; assembly: GCA_003012365.1. NCBI lineage: Eukaryota > Metazoa > Arthropoda > Insecta > Phasmatodea > Phasmatidae > Medauroidea > Medauroidea extradentata. Next base: position 32,861 of record PNEQ01004223.1, read on the forward strand.
CACTAGGAAAACAAAAGATTGCTTCTACGATCGTGAATCAAAATACTGCCAACCAATAGAATAGAATAATACATCCGCTGGTATATTACGTTGTTGTAGAAAAAAATCAATGTTTTGCAATGAAGCTGTTTTTCTGAAGTTGAAGACAGTGATGTGGCGCAAAGGTAACAATTTAAACTCGCATTCGGGAGGGCCCTGGTTTCATTCCCGACTCCGGCCAATCATATTTTGATTTTCATTTTTTCCCAAAATCGCTCCAAACGAATGCAGTGAGGCAACGAAGACTATGGACGATTCCTCTCCCAGTTCCCTTCATTGTGGCAATTTGTGTGTCACAGTTCTTAATGACCTCGCTGTTTACGAGACGTATAGACAAATACAAACAAAAAATTAAGTTCAGTCATTATAATAAATTATATATGTTTCGAGAATATGTTTGTCACTTATCGGCGCAGAAGTTAACCCGGCTTAGTTATAGTTCCAGAGAACGAACACTTTCTCTTGGCTTAACCGCAAATTTACACAGTTTTTTGCCTCTTGTTTACATGACGCGTTTTCCCAACAAGCTGTTCGGATAAACACTCGCGAATTTCGACATAGTTTCCGAGGCAAAGGCGCTTCGCAACGGCTTAAGGGGCTATTTTGAGGCAATTATTCAAACGATAGTTACAACACCGCATCATTATTTCGGGCTGACTTAATTTGCTGCACGTTTAACGCATGCTAAATGCCAGGCAGCAACAGGATCACTGAGAATGTAGTTTAGATAATGGATGCGTGGCTATCTATGCCTGCCTACGTCGCTCTTACATCGCATATGGCATTAAGTGCATTATTTAAACCGATATTACACGACACTTTCTGCCGTGATAGGTATTGTACGAACTTCTGTACCGGCTGTTGTACGAGCCAGAAAAACAGACGAACCGGACGACACAGTTGATAGACTACATACGGGTCACGTGTATTTTTACAGATATATCGCACGTTTTAACATAGCGACGTATCTGTTTAAATAATATTATTCCTTTCGTATGGCCCAATAGATACTACTAGCGTTATAAATCATAATGTGAAAGTAAGTGCATGAGTGTATTTTCAAGTGTTTAATGATTTGTAGTTGTCAGTTCAATGATTTTATTTCCTAACAATAAAACTATGGTTTGTTCTATCAAAAGTTAAAGAAATTAATAAAAATATACAACGGAGTTTCGAACGTAGTCTTTCAAAAATACTCTGAGGAAACTGACCATATATTGTGACACACATTAAGCCATGCTCTTTAGTTTATATTGTTTTTGCAATAAGTATATTTTAAAACTTAAACGAGAGCAGATATGAAAAATCTGTTTGACAGTTTTGTTTAAAATGGGTTTTGCGTGATAGCTAGATATTATGGTATATCGCGAAAATATTTTGTACCAACATACCCTTGAAAACGCTGTAGTTTCTTGCAATACTTCTGACACAACGTAGATGTCTTCAGACCAATAACTGTCATCGAATATTAGAATAACAAAATCCTTATTGGTTCAGTCAAATAGGGTATAAGTTCCAAGTACACTAGCTAAATCCAGTAATCTTATGGTCAGAGCCACGATTTTATGGCGAAAAGATTTTTGAAACATTCTGTTTCGATGCGTCATGTGCACACCTGCAGCTCTGCTACTTCGTCTGTGATTGGATGATTTTACTCTCACTGGCCTTGGTAAATTATAGACGTACGGAGTCACAATAATCTTATTCTGATTGGTGCAGTCAAATGAGAAACGTGTCTGAACGAAGACACGCTGCCAATAACCTTGAAACAGAACTGCCGAAGTGCACGCGAGTCACTGAAACAAAGTGAGGCAAAAATCTTTTCGCGACAAAATCGTGGCCCTACTTATGGTTAGCTGAACGTGTGTTGAAATCCACAAACAGTCAAGTTTTCCCGCGATAAGCCATCATCTCTAGTGATAGATAATTTTTTTCGAAGCAAAAATTTATATTGTTTCGACTGAAAGTCAACTAACCAGAATTTCGTTAATTACATAATTAGCTAAAAGCACAGTATGATGGCTTGAAAAAATCAGCCGATGTGGAGAAAACGATTTTAAACAAAACTGCCAGACAAATGTTTGATATCTTGTCTCGTTTAGGCGAAAAAAAAACTAATATCGCTAAAAAGTAGAAACTAGAGAGCTTGGCCTTAAGGGGCATTGATCCCTGTCAATTCGGTTTTACGGTTTTTCTTATAAATCAAGGAATATACACATTGTTTTACTTTTTTTCACGCTGACACGGCATAGTTTATTGTTTCATTCACTTTTTGGAATCCATATGGCATTGCTTGTGTTAATGTAGCGGCCTCTGTAGTCGCTCCCGTAAATAAAGAAATTTTACCTTTCCAGCTGTTTCCCGTTTCAAAATAATGAATATATTATGGTTTCAGCAATTACAGAAAATCGATTAAGTTTATATCTATGCCTTGTCGTGACCAAAATTTTGATGCATCGATTGGAACAGACGTTATCGAGAAGAAACAGATAAATCCAAGGTGGTAGGGATCAATACCCCTTAATACCGTGATAAACCACTTTGCGGGCTTCACAAAAATAAGGAAGGATCTGTAAACTGAGTTCACTAGGTTACCAACAGACAGCAGGCGTATGTAGTTTCGCCAATACGTGACGAATGTATGAAATATAATATCGCAGTTAAAATGATTAACATATTTCTGGTATTGAAGTTCAAAGTCTTAATATCACGAAGAAGGGCAGCAATAATGGGAAATAACGAAAAAGTTTAATATAAGTCGTTCGGGATAAAGTGAGCACTAAAAATTGAATCTTTGAAAAATTTCACTAGCCGTTAAAGAATACAATTCAACATTAACTATAGTCCCCTTACTGCTTGTATGGTTGGCAGCGAAATTACGCAATATAGTTCTGTGTATATTCCTATTTAAATACAACTATACTGAAACAAAATCAACAGATCTCGACATAATTGTAATTTACGTAATTAATTATTTTTTTATCAAACTGTAAGGGTTGCTACCGACTGCACAGTTCATCTTACACGCGAAAACATCAAGTGATGTGTTCAGAGAGGTTAGACAAGTCCCGTCGTTAGCCGTTACGCGCGGAAAGATACGAACTGGCTGAAAATAGAACTTCAGCAAGGCTTATTTAAGTTCTCACTTTACCTTGAACCATCTATACCAGTGTAATTTTACAAACTAGTGTAGAGACTTTCACCTTGCATTATTGGTAGAGAGGATCATTGGATATCGCGAAAATGTTTTGTGCCAACATACACTTGAAAATGTTAACTGCAGTACATATGATTGGGTGATGTACTTTGACCCAACGTAGCTGTCTGCAGACCAATAATAGGCATCAAATATTACAACAGCGGGATTCTTATTGGATCAGCCAAATAGGGCAACCGCTCCACATAAAAGGGAAAGCCAGTCATCTTCTGGTAAACTGGACGTGCGTTGAAACCCAGCAAACTGTCAATTAGGGACAGTGGTTTTTGCGAAAAGGTATTCATATCTCGTTTCTTTGCTTTACGTGCACACCTGCAGTTCTGAGTCATGGTTGTTAGTAGAGCCAGTGATTTTTAGTGGAAATAATTCTGCAACATTATGTTTCAATGCCTTATGTGAACACCTGTTTCTATGCTTCATGGTCAGTAATTGGAAGTTTGTAACTCTCAGCATCTCGGGGTCCTACCCGCAAATTACGGACGTGTGGTGTCGCGGTAACATTGTTCTGGTTGGTACAGTCAAATGAGCCACGCCTCTGCCCTATTATATTCTGCCAATAACCACATACCAGAGTTGCAGGTGTGCTCGTAAGGTATTGAAACAAGTTGTTGCAGAATTATTTTCAGCAAAAATCACTGGCTCCAGTTATTAGCAGCTTGCATATGAGCAGAGACGACTCTCTGTGCCAATCAGAACAATGTCAACTGCGACAGCACAGGTCTGTGATTTGCGGATAGAACCTTAAGACGCTGGGAGTTGAAACATCCAATCACTGACCACGAAACAGAGCTGCGGGTGTGCACCTAAGGCACCAAAAACAAGTTGATGACAACTTTTTCCACGAAAACTTCCTGCCGCTATCTCAGTTGGTAGAGACTCTTGTTTTTAGTGAAAAGAATTTTGCCTCACTTCGTTTCCGTGCCTTACGTGCACATCTACAGTTCTGCTTCGTGGTCAGTGATTGGATATTTTAACTGTCACGAGCCTTGAGATTCTGCCAGCAAATCACAGACGTGTGGTGTTGCAGGAAAAATTTTGTAATTGGCTCCGTCAAATGAGATACGGCTCTTCACACAGACACGCTGCCAATAACCATGAAGCAGAATTGCAGATGTGCACGTAAGGCACTGAAACAAACTGGGGCAAAATTCTTTTCGCGAAGAGAACAGGGCCCCTATCAATTGGACCTTGACTTATTTGACATCTCGTGGAAGGCACCGACACAATAATAAAATAGCAACTAAATGCAGGTCTAGTCATGTTGGTACCACTGTGCCGGCGGACAGCCAATGAACCGCTGTTGTCTGCTTGTGTACAAGTATATTCTTGGAGGCTAACCTACAGGTCAGTGAATTCGCGATATTTTTGGGCTCTAATCAATTAATCATAAGGTACACGCACTATGACAGTTGCCACATGGAGTGCTCTACGCTTTGTCTGCGATATGACTGGTCAGTTCCGAAAGCCGGTGGGGACACAATACAGGACAGGTGCAACGACCAAACCTGGTATGAAAACCGTCAAGATAGGTGTCAAATGCCGTGATTGCTGCCGTACCTTACCGCACCTTTTCACGAGCAAGATAGGCTGTCAAACTAGTACGGAATATAATACCGTAGTACCGCAATTAGTGGCTGGTGTCTCCGAATTTGCTTACAGTACCAAGTAAATACATAGGCCCACCCGTACATTCCAGACAAATTAGTCCTGCCCGATAATATTGATCAGAGCAGCTCGTGTATATTTTTGACTTCTTATTACGCTACTTTATTGACCAGAGTGTTGAAATTATATACTGTTATATATTTATGACTTATGAGTGAGAGATTTTGGTCAGTGCTCAATATCGACCGGAATGAAGAGGCACGGAAAACAGGAGACCCCCAAGAAAACTCGCCGACCAGCGCCAACGAATGCGAAAATCCAAGGACCAACCCCACCGGGAACCGAACCCGGATCGCCTTGGTGGAAGCCAAATGGTCTGACCATTCGGCCACTGCGCCCCCAGTACAACTTATGAATTTTCAAGATAACTGCTTCACATATTACTAGAGATGATGGTATATCGCTAAAATGTTTTGTGCCAACATACCCTCGAAAACACTGTACTTTCTTGACACAACGTAGCTGTCTGCCAACCAATAACAGGCATCAAGTGTTACAATATCAGGATTATTATTGGCTCAGTCAAATAGAGTAACAGCTCCAAGTACAAGCTAAAGCCAGTAATCTTCTTGTAAGCTGAACGTACGTTGAAACCCAGAAAACAGTCAAGTTTTCCCGCGATAAACCATCATCTCTATATATTACCAAATAAGACGACTAGATTTTCCAGTATGCATACCGAAAGGAACCACAATAATATACTGTACACGTATAAATTAATGTTCATAATTAGAGCAAAATAAATAATATACACACACTGGTATAAAAATGACTAAACATATTTGTATGATTTTTGTTTAAACTCAATCAATCAAAAATGTCGCTTGGTTCTTTTTATATAAAAGCCATCCAATTAACAGCACAGCTACCCGTGCGTGTATAGGACTGAGAAAGCTTGGCTGCTGCAGTTGAATACGCGAAATTCATACACCTCTTCTAAACACGTACGCTTACAATACACCAAAACTAATAGGTGCGAATTTACCGGAATTTGGTAGTCTGGAATGAGGAATTTGACGGGAAGGGGGGAGGAAGAGAACCGCATTCCCCTGTACACAAATACCTTCAAAATATAGTATATGGATGATACCAGGGCAGGGTATCTCATCTGGATGCAGGCTTATTGCTAGTCGCCCGTGGGTGTATGCTTGCCCTGAAGGACTTATAATAAAGCCCTGCAATAGGGTAACGCCACAATGGAAAGGGTGTTGAACATAGGGGGATCCCCGAGAAAACCCGCCGTCCAGCGGCGTCGTCCGGTACGGTTCCCACATGTAATAATCCTGGGAACCGACCCCGCCGGGAATCGAACCCGTGGGAGGCGAGTGCGATAACCACTGCACCAACCGCGATCCTTCATAACCGATTATAAGACCTGAACTTTGATAGGGCAACCCTGAAAACCTATTATTATAGTAATTCTATGAATTACAGTTTTCCTCATTGTAAAAAAATTTATATATATATATATATATATATATATATATATATATACACACACACATCACACACATGTATAGAAGTAACTGCAACCGAGTTTAAATGTATTACAGTCATTCAGGGTAACTTTACACCATTTTGGGGTAACATTGTACCAGGCATTTTCTTTTATTAAATAGTTTTGTGGCATACAACCACTATGCAAACTTTAAGGTTAACAAATGTATTAATCTAGAACACAACCGTATTCTTAAATACTATGTTACTTCATTTGAAATTAAACTGGGCTGGTTGTACAAAGTTGCCCTGGCCGGTACAAAGTTACCCCAGTTGACTGTCCACGTGAATGAATATAAGGACAATCTGGGTGGTTTCTTTTAACTTCATGGCAGTCGGTGCATGTTTCATGCTAAGATATTCTGCCTGAGATGAAGTGGTTAGGGGAGGGGATATCTCAAGGCGACAACAAGTCATTCAGTTTTGGCATATGTGTATATATATATATATATGTATGTATGTGTGTGTGTGTGTGTGTGTGTGTGTGTGCGTATGTGTGACCGCTTTGCTCTCTGTTTCTACTTTTTTTAATGATATTAATTTTTTTGCATCTAAACGAGAGCAGCTATCAAAAATCTGCTTGGCAGTTTTGTTTAGAATCGTCTTCTCCATGTCGGCTAATTTTTTTCTATGCAATAATTATTAATTATGTAACTAACAAAATTCTGGTTAGTTTACATTTGAGTCAAAACCGTATTGTTTGTTGTTTTGAAAAAAAAATAGCTATCACTGAAAAAAAAGTTTTAAACAAAACTTCCAAACAGAATTGTGATATTTATTCTAGTTTAAGTTTAAAAGATGTATTGTTGCAAAACCAGTATAAACAATAGAGCATGGGCTTAAGAGTGTTCAAGCGCGATGTAGTCATAATTTTATATTTATATGAAATAGTATCAGTTTTGTAGGCGATACTTGTGAGTGCAGTTTCCTCTAACGAAACAATTTTAGCTGGCGTAGTTTTCTCATAGCGGTGCGTCACTGTCAAAATTTTCATGTTCTGCTGCCATGCAAATAGTGAAAACCAATTGAACTAAACAGCTGAAATAATTCACAGTGAAATAACATTCTATGGACTACGTTATAAACAATTGGAAAAATCCCACGAACTGGTTTTGTATTTTTTAAAAAATTGCTGAATTTGCAACATTTATCTGTACTTTTGCGATAGTTTTTTTTAAATTCAAAATGTTACGTTGTGGTATTTTAATGTTTTATTGCATAGCTCATGAGATGTTAATTCACAGAGAATTATTTTGTTTAAGTAGGTTGATTGGTTTTCACTATTTGCATGGCAGCGTAACAAGCAAATTTTTACTTTTGACACCCCGTTATGAGAAAACTATGAGAACTAAAATTGTTTCGTAAGTGTAAAATATACTCACAAATATCGTCTACAATACTAACAATATTTGATAAAAATATGAAATGATGACTTTATCGCACTTGAACACCCTAAATAGGCAGTGGTTGACAAGTTTTCATACATTTTCTAAGGCGGCAGGACAGACAGACACACGACACGTGTTACTGTACTTGCTCACCTACTATCCATCAAAAGCCGTCGGTTCGCACAAATCCTCTAATAATTCGAGGACGAGGAAGGATGCAGGCGGGCTGGCCGGAGCTGTGCATGTTGACACGGGCAAACTGCGCATGCGCACACACGCAGCGGGCGACAGGTCGTACATCACCACCTCGGGTACGTGCCCGGAGCTGCCGTGGATCAGACTATGAAGCTGCGCACGTTTATGTGCACCATTCTCCCAGTCGATTACACTCTCGCATTTCTCACTTGGTTACCTTACCGAGCTTCAGTCAAATGGGGACACCGCTTAATAAGTACTATAGGTCGTTCAGGATAAAGTGAGCACTAAAGATTTAACCTTAGAAAAAATTCACTAGCCATTACCGCATATAATTTACTCTTTGTATGGCTGGCAGCGAATTTGTCGAATGCAGTTCCGTGTATTTTTCGATTTAAATACAACAATACTGAAAGAACATCAACTAAAACCGACGTATTTGTATTTCATTGAATTGATAAACTTTTCTTAAAATAAATTATATAAGTTCCTGCCGACTGCAAAATTTATCTTACACGCGAAAACTTCAAGTGATGTGTCCAGAGGTTAGCCACTTCCCATCGTTAGCCGTTACACGTGGAAAAATATGAAATGGCTGAAAATAGAAGTTCAGCTGGGGTTATTTGAGAGCTAACTTTATTCCGAACTATGTATAATAGTATTCACTAGCTCTAGTGTTTCTTGAAAACATAGTAACTTCATGAAATACGTTTCTGTGGAATCGGACGACCCGTTTGCGTAAGTTGGTGTTTAATTTCTGTCTACTTTGATGACTCTTTTAAACCAGCATTCCACCTGCGGCATTGCCCGGGCGAACTGCTAGCATTCATGTATATTAAACCATTCCATTCTACAGTATGTCACTTCACAGAAAATTATTTCATTTCAGTGAGTTGGTTGTTTTGAACACCCTCGTAACACACACACATTTTAACTTTGATATGACATCACGTAATATTACACTAGGAAATGTAGTATAAGACGTAAGTCTATAAAACGAGCATTACCAAGGAAAACACTAAATAACATTTATTGACTGGTTCCCTTGGTTTCACTTGTCTTGCTGGATTGTATAATATATAACCTATTTTAACTTCTGAGAACAATACAACATGAAAATAGCAGTTTACAATTAATTTTCTGTACGGATGAAAAATATATCTGTACCTGAGAAGCATAAGGGGGTAAGTCCAAAATGTCACTTTTTCACAACACCCAGTTAAACACTATTAATGGTAATCTACATTGAAAAATTAATAGTTATATCTGTATTGGAGCAATAAAAACTTATTATTTCAATTCATACATGAGTTTAGTTGATTCTAGTAAGTGTGATATAGTTGACAACATAC